>MU001746.1:0-174539 GCA_010093585.1 Melanomma pulvis-pyrius CBS 109.77 | reverse complement strand
TGTAGTAGAGTAGAAAACAACACTACTGCACGTAACAGGTATAGAGAGCACGTAATCTAGAAAAGAGTTATATTAAACTCTTTTCTTCTTTAAAGAAAGGACACTAATATACTCTTAGGTAATGTTTTACTAGATTCTTTTACTACTACTTTAATATTATAATTACAGAGCTATCTACTCTTCTATAATATTACTAAAACTAACTTTTTCTCTATATTTAAAACAGCTTATTTTAAAACGTTTATAAAAGAAAATATTAAAAAAGCTTTTAGAAGTACTAGGCTTGTTTTATATAACTTAGATATAGTAATATTAAAGCTTAATATACGCCTTTGCACACCTAATTAACTACCTAAGCAACCTACTATCTAGCAGTGCAAACACTAAGCAATGTGCGCAAGTTTAAAGCTTAATCTACTCTAATTTATAGTAAAATTAAGTTTTAAGTTAACTTATTACTAATTTCTATTAATAAGTTGCTTAAAAAGCTTTGCAAAGGCGCACTTGCAACTATTTATAAATAGGCTTTAATAGTAAATAAGATTAGCTAACTCTGTAAGACAATTAAGCTCTAAATAAAGCGTAAGGGTTGTAAACAAAAGTATATATAGACTTAGAGTATACTTACAGTTAAAAAAAGAGCTTAGTTAGCTATTAAAAAGAGTGCAGGTAAGCAGAAAACAGTTGCAGAGTTGTTAAGAAGTAATAGTGCAGCAGATGCAGCACTACAACAACAACGCTGTAGGGCCTGCAGCAAGATAGGGCATAATACGCAAACCTGTAGAGTAGTTGCTTCTAATAGTTCTAATTCTAAATAATACTGTTTAATACAGTATAATCCTGCGTTGTGCAGTATAATTGTGATTTATACTGTCGCATACAGTAAAATATTGGTGGGGTGAGTCGCTCGGTGGTGGTTCACGTTATTGTTTTTGTTCAATGTTGTTTCGTATCACACAAACTGAAGAATGCGACCTCGATGCTGCGCAGCAATTTTACCGTAGATCGTGAATAAGTAGCAGAAACCAAGCTTCCTCTTTAAAGGTGTTGTATGGTTGCGACTGGGCAAATGATTTAATCGTAGCTTGGGGTAAACCAGCAGGGAAAGAGGGGTAAGCACTGCGTAGTCTATATACTAAGTGCGCATGTCGTATACTTGTAGATGTATCACATGATTTTCAAGTTACTAGAGCACTTGTGAATTTACTTCGTTCTGTCGAATTATTTTCGCTCGGAGTATATAAATGTCGATGAATCTACCCGTAGGTGTGATCCCATATGGAGCTGTCGTAATGTACTAATAAGCCCAGGTATTGTTAGGACCTTGACGCCCAGCTCAAACTTGTACGACTTGATTAAATGTCTTAGGCGACATGTGTCACCGATTTAGCACACCCACCCTTCCTCCCGAGCCTGATCAGTCTGCCAACTTTTTGTCATAGAGAGTACGTCGCCGCCCAGATTTCAGCCACGCGCCAACTTCCAAGGCGCAGCGACGCCTCTCGGCAGGGCCGGACGAACCACCCCGCTTCTTGAACATGATCAATGACGCAGATGGAGCAAGGGTCGGATTAACGGCGGAGACTACGCAATCAAGCAATTCCAAGCATTATCAAGCCTCACCAAGCTTCCGTACGCGTCTTCTGACAGGCTCGTATCTGCTATCGACAGTTATCAAGCTTTGGAAGACCTCGATCCAAGATCACAGACCCGCTGTAAGTGGACGGCCGCCGTCTTGGACAGCCTGCCAACATCTGTGGCGGTGATACCACACTCTCTCGACTGGTTACTGTTCTCCAGACTGCCGCTCGCAAGGTCGAGATAGGACCAATTGTCCGGCTCGAACGGAAGCCACCCCTGCATTCCCCCACTAGCCTCTTGCCCAACGTCATTCCGCCAGAACCAGACCGCGTATTCTTCGTCGAAGAAACGCATTCGGCGTATTCTAGGCGTCCGTAAATCCAGTAAAGATGGCTTCGCTCTTCCTTTCTTCCTCTCTAGTCCTCGTCGTCACTTCCGCATACCTTTACCATCGGCTCCCCTGGATACCGCGCAGACCAATGGCGTCTACTATCTCTCAGAAGATTTACAATCACTGCACTGCACCGCATAGTGTAAGCAGCGAGATTGCTAGCGACCCGACCAAATCCCCTGGATACATCGCAGAGAAATTATACGGTGGCCAGCACCCCGCAATTGGCGAACTACCAGCGCATGAACGAAAACCTGCAACGAAAGAAGATATCGATCGTGCACGTGCATGCGGAAATTGGGGCGATGCGGAGCCCAGCGAGCTCTTCCTGCAATGCTTCCACGACGCTCTCTGTGCGCTCGAGCACGATCCCATCGTAGGGATGGTGAGCCCAAGCCTTATGGGTAGCAGCGGTACCATTCCCTTGTCTATCATCGCGCCCTTGCCAGACATCGTCAGACACATGTCGAATCTGATTGTACGCGCGGAAAGGGAAGTGTTCCTTGCGACGAATTTCTGGATCAAGTCGGACGCGTCGAGACTAATTACCGATGCATTACTCGAGCTATCGCGACGTGCTGGGGAGCAAGGACGAAGGGTGGTGGTGAAGGTCATGTATGACCGCGGCAATTTCAAACAAGTGCTCGACAACCACCAAATCATGACGGTTGAACAATATACTGGCCCAATGGTGCAACTTCCATCTCCCTCGGACATTCCACACATCGACATGGAGGTACAGAACTTCCATCGCCCCATGCTGGGGACGTTTCATTCCAAGTTCATGATTGTGGATCGCAAATTAGCCATAGTGCAGAGTAATAACATCCAGGACAACGACAATCTGGAGATGATGTCGCATCTTGAGGGCCCAATCGTGGACTCGCTTTACGACACAGCATTGCTAAGCTGGGAGAAAGAACTCCAACCCGCGCTACCGTGTTTGGATTCTCCAGCCGTGGAGAAGCGATGGACTACTTTCGATGACCCGTCTTTCAAAGCATTGTTTGGTAACAGCAACACTCCAAATGCTGTTTTGATGCCAAATGAAAAAGGGTCTGGAAAGTTACCCATGCATGCTCCAGGCGATCCGCACTACGATCCCGACATTGTATCCGAAATTCGACGACTACAATCAAACCTGACTCCCGCACCCGGTGAGACGCAAATGGAAACCATAACGCGGCATCTTAGTAACTCACCCTCCCCTCTCTAGTCTCCCTTACAGCCTCCTTATCTAACTTTTATCAGACCTCGCCACAAAACAAACTACCCCCGGCACTGCACCTTCAGACCCCACATCTACACCCGCCCCATTCACACCATTGATTCCGCACCCACCCCACGCTGCCTTCCCCATCGCCCTCGTGAACCGCGCCCCCTATGGCGCCCCCAACAATTCCTCCCTCACAGTCCCCCAAAACTTTGCCTGGCTCGCCGCCATCCGCAACGCCGAAACCAGCGTCTTCATCCAAACCCCTAATCTCAACGCCTCGCCCTTAATCCCCGCACTTCTTGCCGCAGTGCGACGCGGCGTACAAGTAACATACTACGTCTGTCTTGGGTACAACGACGCCGGCGAACTTCTACCTGGGCAGGGTGGCACAAACGAGATGGTAGCTTCGTCGTTGCACACCTCCCTCTCGAGCCCCGAAGACGCAGACGCGAAAGCTAGGTTGCACATCCACTACTACGTTGCGAAAGACCAGGTCGAGCCCATCCACAACCAATTTAAGAAACGAAGTTGCCATATCAAGCTCATGGTGGTAGATGGCCATCTGGGCATTCAAGGAAATGGGAACATGGACACGCAAAGTTGGTGTCATAGCATGGAGGTGAATGTCATGATTGACAGTCCCGTCGTGTGCAAAGGATGGTTAGAAGCCATCGAGAGCAATCAAAGTTAGTATACATACCCTATCCATAACTCCCTCCCTATCATATCATCGAACAAGACATAGAACGTATTAACCTTTTCACAACTGCAGATACATCGACCTACGGCCGCTCTTCCCCCGACGACGGTCTCTGGAGGTCGCCCACCACCGGCGCCCAAGCCGAAGGCGCAATTGGCAAGGACCCTGGCAGATTTTCGTGGGCAAAAGGCATCGTGGGCGCCGTGCAGCGAGTTAGAGGTGCGAAGCCTGGGTCTAAGAAGTAAAAAAATGGGGCTGATTGTAAATAGGGGCCTACGGCGTGCTTAATTGAGTTTATCGGCGTTTGTGCTTTGGACAAAGTGGCGGCTTTGGATTTGATCGTCGCAACGTATAGGTAGGAATGGAAGTACATTATAGGAAGCACGGATGCTTCCGGAGTATGACGATAAGTAATGCTTCCTCTTTCTTTTTCCCAGTGGAGGAACGGACGGCGATACACCCAAGTAACAAGTAACAAAGCAATAATTACGAATTACGGCCCTGCGGAGCATCTGAGTCCCGTCATCTTAAGTCTCGTGTACATCTCGGAGCGAAGATACGCTTACCATTAACCCTAGTGTGGAGAGGGAAGGCCAATGTGAACGGGTTATGAAAACACGAGTCCTTCTGGAGTAAAGCACCGTGGGTACTGTGCTGACAGACAGAAACAGCAATCCATCTACTCCCGTCCTTTGAAATTGTACATGTATGACAATTCTCATATCAAGATTTAGATCATAGGAGAAGAAAAACAAGTTCCACGAGACAAAACGAAAAAAGGATAGAAAAGAGTCTGTCTAAGCAAAAAGGAAATTGAAAACCATACGATCCAGGCCCAAAACTCCACAGAGGGCTGTATCCAAAATTTTCACCGAAATCTCCACTAAAATCCCTCCCTCCCGCATCTCTCCTAACAATATATTACACTAAAAACCCACTTCCCCTCCACCTGTCAATAAATCTCCTCACCACGCCCTTTTCCACCCGCCCAACACTCCTCATCGTGTGCGAGTGCTCCTGACACCTCTCCGATTCCATTAGCACGCCCCCACAACTCATGCGCTTGAAATCCTCTTCTACGAAATCCACAAGCCGCTTCGCAGGATTCTGGTCCTGACCACTGAGACTAGTGTGTGAGGGGAACGCGCGGACGCGCCGGATCCACTCTTCGAACGGCACGATGTGGGTGAGAGGGATGTTGAGTTCTGCGGCAAGAAGGGGTAGCATGTCGCTCCAGGGCTGGCGGACAGGGTTGTCGATGTGGTAGATGTTCTCGGCAGCGCCATCCCCATTCCCTCCGCCTAACGCCAGCTCCGCACAAACCCCCGCGACGAGATCGACCGGGGTCCAAGAAAGCGGACCCTCGAGGTTGGGAAGGCACCTCAGCGTCTGCGAACTCTTGATCAGGAACGGCAGGTGCTCATTGGCGTTCCAGTACCCCGACTTCGAAGATCCAGCGACCTGCCCTAGTCTCACGACCATAGCGTTGAATTTTGCGGGATGTTTGTGCAGCGTCTCGTCGAGCATGCGCTCGCACACGAACTTTGCGTCGCCATAGCCGTTTGGGAGCACGGACTCGATGGTCATACGCTCCTCTGGGATGTGCGCACTCCCCTTGTGAAAAGGGTAGTGGCCCACTGTAGCTATAGACGAAATAAACTGGAACCGAACTCTAAAGCCCTCGGGACGGCTGGCAGAGATTGCGGCCACTAAGTCGAGTAGATGGCGCAGAACGCGGAACTGTGGGACGAAGGCGGAGAGTGGCTGTTTTGCGTTCATGGGCCAGGCATTGTGCACGATGTGTGTGAGTGTGTGGGTGAGGTATTTGTAGGAGGATTGTGGTAGCCCTAGGTATGGTTTCGTAGTATCGGTCTCGAAGGCAGTGAGTTTGGAGGAGGCGTGAGGGTCGAGTGTCAGGCCTTTGGATGAAAGAGATGTAAGCTGCCGTTCAAGAGGACTAGATTTAGACGAGCTGCGGCGGTTGAGACAGATGACAGACGAGACGGAGGAAAGATTGGCGTAGTGGGCTACCATGTGCGCTCCTAGGCTGCCTGTTGCGCCCGTGATGAGTACACAACTTCCGGTGGCAATATCCTCGATCGCGGAGCTAACACTAGTCATAGACGGTATCTCGAATCCGGCCGTAGCCTCACGGGTGAAGGTATCGGTCGCCGCCCTTCTCGCATCGTGGCGGAAGTCCTACTACGTTGGTTAGCTAGGGATTATTTCGAGTTGAGGTTCGTACACACTTCTTCCTTGGTCGGAATAGTGCTGATGGGAAGACGCTTGCACTGTGATCCTCTGGCAGTTGCCAATATGAGTCGCTCACACGCCACCTCAGGCGCATGTCCATCGCTCCAATCAACATGTCCGTAGCCAACACTGTGCAGATCCTTCTCCCAAGTCTCAGGCGGAGCTACGGCGTGCTTCCTCCCATCTTCGAACAGCCACCATCCCTCGAACACGCCGAAGATAATATCACACCAATACATTGGCTGTGTCATCTCCACCAGAAGCAGCAAGCCGTCAGGCCTCAGCATCTTGTGGATATTGGCCGTCGATGCGGGCAAGCTGCGCGTCGCATGCACCGCGTTGCTCGCGATGACTATGTGCTGCGAGTGCATCAAATCTTCGGCAGGCGCTTTCTCTATATCGTGAACTCGGAACTTCATGAACGGATGGCGCTTGAAGTTCTTGCGAGCTGCTGCAACAAAGCTTGACGCCAAGTCGGTGAACGTGTACTCGACTTCGATGCCCAAGTTCGCGAGTAAGGGCACCAGGTTCTTAGTCGTGGCACCTGTACCTGCGCCCATTTCGAGAATCCTAAGAGGCCCTTGGCCCGATCGCTGTGGGATTTCCGAGGCTAGACGCGTAATGAAGTCGCCCATCTGCGCGTAGTACAGCTTATTGAGCGGGAAGTCTGCATAGACGCTGCCCACGAGTTCGCGACCACGCTCGGTGCCAAAAATCAGCTTAATGCCGTCTTCCCGACCGGTCAGGATGCTCGCAAGATGCGAACCCGTCCAGTGCGCCAACTCGTTCGAGCACGCGTGCTCAGGGTACTTGGCCATGAGCTCGCGGAGCAAGTCGCTACTTGCCTTTTTCGGGACGGTAATGTGCGTGCGTGTGATGAGCCCGTCATCGAGATTGACAAGCCGGGCCGTCTCTAGCACTGTGTACAGGTATTGTGCGAACTTCTTCTGGTTATCCGCGTGTGGAATGAAGGAGAGTTCCTGTCCCGGCGTCGCTGTGCTGAGATCACAACCAAGGTCCCGGAAAGCTTCGACGGTGAGACCGACGCAGAGCTGGTCTTGCTCAGGTATCACAGTGTTCAGGTACCCGTGTGCGTTATACTCGCCGATGAGCTGGTCTGTTCGTAACTTCGATTCGCCAAAGGCTTTCAGAATCGCGGACTGAGTCAACTCCAGATCAACAGGTAGCGAGTCGGATTTGGCGTTGAATTCGAATTCTTCGACTGGAGTGGAGATTGGAGAGGTATTGTCGGTGGCAACTGAGACAGGAGTGCGGTAACCGTCCGATGCTTCTGATGCAGCCTCATCCGAAGAAGAAGAAGAAGAAGAAGAAGACGAAGGCGAGTCTCCGCCCTCTATATTGATATTCAACGCCAATTCAAGACATTTGAGCAGGCCGGGGAAATTTGTCACGTGCACGAGCTCGTCTTGCGGCAGAGTGCACTGAAAACCCTTCTCAATTTCGCGCGCCATCTCCATGCCCATGAGCGAATCAACACCAATATCGCCAAGCTCGACGTCATCTCTGATCTCATCGACTTCCAAGCCGGAAATGTCTGCCAAAATCTCCTTGAGCTTTTTGATCGTGGCGGCTAGTGAGCTTTCTGGAGAGCGCTTCGCCTTCCTAGGAACCGCTGATTTGAAATGAGAGATGGCCGGGGGAAGCTCCGCCGATGCCATTAGAACAGGGGGACTGCTCTCGGCGACAGGCGCTTTTCTGGCTCCTCCTTCCGATGCGGTAAGTCGTGAAAGCAATTTTCCCATCGACGTCCTCGATACTTTCGCGTATTTGATCCCCAGAATGACTTCTGCTAGCATTCCTGTCGTAGCATCGAAGACAAATAGATCAGAGAGTACAGAATTTCCGTCCGCGGCGCGTGAGTGCTGCCCAAAGACATGCCACTTCTCTGTCGTTACAGCATTTAGATTGCTGGGTGAGCGTGTCCATTGCTCAATCCCATTCGCGATCCACATATCTGTGTCTTTTCCTTCGGTCATACAGTTAACCCATATACCCGCAACCTGACAAAAAGCGTCAGCAAGGAAGGCATCGAGCCAGCTGTCGCCCGAATGCTTCTTCACAACTCGTCCGGCTGACTCGGAATCCTGACCAACAAGCTTCTGCAGACCGAAGTAGAGCGAAGAGTAGTCAACAATGGGCGAGAAACGGCGGTAAATGCTTCTCTGGCCCTGCATCATCTCGTCCGCATCCTCGGAATGGAGGACCTGTACACAGCGGCGGTGGCTGACGAGGCGTTCGTAACGTGCAAATTCGGACTGGTACTGCACATCGCTTGAGGCGCGAAATTGCATCTCTCCAATGACATGAGTGGTTGGCGCTGCGCCCGATGCGCCCGTAGACGTCCATTTCCAGTTCCAGGTTGTGCGGCTAGAATCCAAGGCTTCGACGTCAAGCCAAACTGAACGCGAGGTGTCGACACAGACTGGAACGAGGTTGACTATGTTGCGAATCTGGGGCTGCATGTTCTCGGCCGTAAGCTTCTTACCTAGGCTCCGGAGTGCTTCAATCGCGATATCGATTTGTACTGTTGCAGGACAGATAGGTTCTGCGCCGGCAATGGTGTGGCCAGCTACAATCACATCATACTTGGGGATCATTGTGTTAATACGGAACCGCGCCAGTCGTTGCTTGGTGTCTTGGTATCCAGTGAAAGTGTACAGTTTTGTTGGCAATTCTTCTTTCGCGCGATCCACATGATTGCACACGGCGAGTCCAACATTTGGCGGTGCTTTGTGCTCGAGCCAGTGCTTTTTCTTCTCAAATTGGTACGGGGGCAGGAGAATAGCCTTGTACTCATTCGTCTGCGCCTTAGAGTGGCCCCAATAAGCAACACGGAGCCCGGCCTTCCAGAGCAATATTGTGGTGTCAATCAATCGTTGCAGACCCTGGGGACACGAGATATTTACTGCTTGGAAATGGTTGTTCGACGGAGCAACGAGCGCTTTGCTCGCCATAGACGTAATCGTCGCATTTGACCCAGCCTCGAGCCAGATGGCAGATGGGTGCCTTTTCGCTAGACGTTGGACTGCATGTGAAAAGTACACAGGGTTGTGCAGATGGTCGGCGATGAAGTCAGGGGTATAGGCGTCTCCACAGGTTGTCGGATGGGCAGCTTTTTCAACAGGGATTGACGGGGTGTTGAACTTGAGACCCTGGCCGATCTTGCGAAGTTCTGATTTGAGCGGTGCTACGAGCGAAGAGTGGAAGGCGTTTGAGACGGCCAACTTCTTGAACCTGAGCCCAAGATGCTTAGTTAAAAGAGTTTGCACCACGGCATCGACACTCTTCTGAGATCCGGCAATGGTGTGACTCCTTGGTCCATTGAAGCACGCAATTGTAGCATCAGAGCCCTGGCCCGCGTCCTTCAACAACTGCAGTACCTCTTCTTCACTACCCTCCACTGCACACATTGCGCCTTTCTCAGTTCCCCAACTATCCCGAATAATTGTCGCGCGGGCAATAATGACTCTCATTGCGTCTTCAAGACTCAACACCCCAGACACACATAGTGCGGTTAGCTCACCGAAGCTGTGTCCGACAACTGCGACAGGCTTAACGCCGCACTCTATCCAGCACTTTGCTGTGCTGTACTGTAGAGCAAACAGCGCAGTTTGAAGAAGGACGATATCGGATATGGGCGTCGCTTGAAAGACGGCTGGGTAGATGCTTCCAGCACCAAGGGATATCGCGAGAATGTTGCAGCGGTCCATGTGCCGGCGCAGAAGTGCTGTACCGTTGTAGATACTGCGGTCTAGGCCGATCGTTGTGCTGAGCTGGCCACCGAAGGAAAGAATCACGGGCCTGGGTGATGGCAGCTCGAGCGATGATACTTCTGTACTTCCACTCTCCAAAGCAGTGAGCTTCTGAATCAACTCGGACACGGACCGGGCGGTGAGAATAAGAGCTCGAGAAAGTGTGCGATTTGATTGACGTGACATGTTGAATGAAAGATCTTCGATAGAGGAGCTTGGTTTCTGTTGGACAAGCTCACGTAATTTGGTTGCATATGCACGGATACTCCTGTCGTCGAGGCCAGGAATCCAGAATGGGTATCTTAGATTCAGATCCCTCTTCTCGTCCTTTGCGGCCGGAGTGATGATTTTCTCGTTTTGTTTCGGGGCCTGGGTAACCACCATGGAAGCATTACTGCCACTAGCACCATAGTTGTTGATGAGCGCTGCTTTGAAATCTGCCTCCCAGCTCTTCAACTGTGTCGTAATTTGTATTCCATCGCTCTCCTTTGCGCCGATCGCTGGGTTCATGACCGAATGACTCGCCTGTGGTGGAATAGCAGCCTCGTGCATCATGCACAGCACTTTGACCAGACTAACGGCACCAGAACTTCCCTCCGTGTGACCAACCAGGCCTTTCACCGAGCCAAGATGCAATGGGGTTGGTCTCTGGATTCCTTTCTCTTGACCGAAGACATTCCTGATAGATGCGTACTCGGCTGGATCGCCGACCGGCGTGCCGGTCCCGTGGGCCTCTACGGCCGAAATATCATTTGGTTCGAGTTTAGCGGTGCGAAGAACACGGCGAAACAGAGTCGAGAGTGAAGGTGCGTTGGGTACTACGATTGGGGTGTCGTTACTATTCTGCGCTACGGCAGTGCCAGATATAACACCCAGGACTACATCCCCATCTTGCTGAGCTCGTTTCAAACTCTTCAAGAAGACTACAGTGACGGCTTCGCCACGGCAATATCCATCCGCCTTCGCATCGAACGGCTTGCATGCCCCCGTTGGGCTGAGGAAACTCGCCCCGGCAAGATTTTGATACACACCAGGCTCGGTAATGACATTTGTGCCGCCGGCGAGAGCAGCACTGCATTCTCCGGAGAGTATGGCACGACACGCTGTGTGTATTGCAACCGCCGATGCTGAACACGCCGTATCGACAGTGAGCGATGGGCCCAACCATCCGAAGTAGTGCGAAAGTTTGCCTGCCACGAAGGAGCGCAGTGTGCCAGTGGCAGTGAATGCATTGGGGGCGTGGTGGGAGGTGTTGGCCACGTAGTCGTTGCCACAGAGACCAATATAACATCCGATGTTCTTAGAATCTACAGTCTCTTCTGAATCTTCATCTTGACCATCTTTGTTGTTCGTGGAGACATGAGGCACGCTCAAGTTGTAATATCCCGACTGCTCGACGGCTTGGTACGCACACTGCAGCAACAGTCTCTGTTGCGGATCCATGCCCATACTCTCCCTAGGCGTCTTCTTGAAAAACTTGTGATCAAACTCATCAACGCCATCGATGAAATTTCCGTACCACGTCCGACTCTTATCATTCTCGCGGAATACAGTGTCGAAGGTAAATCTATCTTCGGGTACGGGTTTGTGCTGAGACTTCCCCGACGCGAGAAGATTCCAGAATTCGAGAGGAGAGGAGGCGCCTGCGACATTGATTGACATGCCAACGACGGCAATGTCGTTTGGATTATCGCGTTGCTCAGGGAACGGAAGAGTCGGAAGAGTCATAGGCAAGAAGTCCTCGGGGTATACAATGCGTCCGCCCATTCCGTTCAGCAAGCTCGCTGGAATGCAACGTTCGCCGAAGGAAATAAGCCGAGAGGAGAGGTCAGAGAGACGGCTTGATTTGAGGGCCGAGAAAGTCGCGTGCCATTCGCATTTTCGCAAAAGTATAGACTCGAGGGCGATGCGGTGGAGACTTGCACTCGTGCTGTCAATCAGCCCACCTCCACTATTAGAGCGCGTCGGGATGTTGAGTGCAGTTGCTTTAGGAAATGCAAAGGCGGGATTATTATCGCAAAAGGCCAGCACCGCTTCGAAGATTGCGCCATGATGGGCTTCGCTATGGAAACGTCCCGATAGTCCGAGTTCAGTGACGCTAAAGCCTGCATTTTGAAGTATTTGCTGGAGTGCCGGTGCCGAGGATAGGGTAGCGGTGATCGACACACGAGTTATATCATATTCCACAGATACGTAAGCCTGTGTAGGTCATTCGGTCAGCATCTGTCTACACAATGAAGTATATGGAGCCCGGTAAATGATAGGAAACATTATTAAGAACTTACAGCTCGAGACCGAGTGAGGATGTCTTCTAATTCTCTACTCATTTCTCCTGCGTCGCCGCGTTTCCACGCCACCGACAAGGTCGTGGACAAACCGCCATTGTCCTGTACATCTTGAGCATCTACCACCGCTCCAATCAACATCGCTAATCTGACTGCGGTGGAGGCGTGTTTCTCGAACTCTGCCAGGGTAGTGCGGTGTGAAAGAGAAACGGTAAAGGCGGATAGGAGGCCGATGCAGAAGCCTACCGTTTCTTCAAGCTTATACTCTTCCTCGCCGTCATTACCATTTTGCAATTCTCTAAAAGAGGAGTATTGGACTAGTTGCGAGATGACAACGATGGGCGCGAGAATTGTATTCGGCATCCCGTCCATATTGTCCTCCAAATCTTTTCCGTCTTGCAGCCACGCAGCGAGCTCTTCTACTCGTGTGTTACTCTTCGCATTCTGGAGGTGAGGGAGTTTGGTGCTAAGATGGGAATAGAGCGCCGGAAACGAGGAGATCACGCGTTGGATCCAGGCATGATGCGGAGAGGAGAGGATGGTGTCGCGAAGTGTAGCAAGGGTGGAGGGGGGAAGAGAAAGAGAGAGGGGGCCGAATAGCAGCGATGTGGGCGTATTTGGGGATAGAGGAATTGGCGACATTGTGGAATATGAGATTGCTTGGTGTGTAGATTGGTGAAGATCAGTGGTTGATGTGGCGTCGGTGGATTGCTAGGTAGAAGAGATGAACGAGGAAGGGGAATGATCAACTGCACCAACAAAAGAACAAATAATGTGTGTTCTTCTGATTTATCGTGTGGTAGAAGTGGTGTTGAATCGAAGCAGCTTTGTTAAGCTCTTGTGATAGGTCAGGACGTTGAAGCCTGGTTTCTGGAATTTAATAAAAAAACGTGAGCAGTCAACAACACCTAGTACTAAGTGCATAGAAATATTAATTCGTTCTTCTTGTAACTAATTTCCCTCCTGTTCCTGGTGCTGAGGCTGAGAACAATGTGTCCGAGGCGGAGAATCTCGCGCGTGGTTAGCTCGGAGTAATCCTCGGACTCTTACCCAGGACACCAACCGAGCAACCCGACCCAAACTCCATGCCTGCTAGGTAATCAATTACTCCCACTCCATCGGAGAGATGGAACGGAGACATGCAGGTCCGCCTTCCATAGCCTAGGTCGGCCCATTCCAGGAGCCAGGTCTCGGTATCAGGATTCTACCCCAGGCACCAAAATTCTATATAACATTAATTAGCAATATCCAGCAATACAAGTCAGGCCATTCCTTGCATTCATACAAACTTCAACATCCTACAAACGTTAATCAACTCAACGTTAAGTCCTTGCTAGACTGCCCTATCAGACTCCTCTTGTAGCTACTTATCGTAGGCTTCTTTTTCTCCACTATACAACCCACAAGCCACTATGTCAGCACCCAGCGTCCCCATTGCCATCATCGGCATGAGCTGCCGCTTTGCAGGCGGCGCCACCGATCCAGAGAAACTATGGCAGCTGTGTGCCGAAGGGCGAACAGGCTGGAGCGAAATTCCCGAGGACAGGTTCAACATCGATGGACATTATCATCCGAGACCCGATAATCTTAACACTGTACTATTTCCCCGTTATCCAAAAACTGTAAGTTTTGCTGACGGAAAAGATAGACCAATGTGAAAGGCGCATGTTTCCTCGACGAAGACGTCGGCAACTTCGACGCCACATTCTTCAACTTGCCCGCAGAGACAGCTGCTTGCCTAGACCCACAATTCCGGCTCATGCTAGAGGGTACCTACGAAGCCTTTGAGAACGCCGGGCTCACCATGGCGGACGTAAACGGCTCCAACACATCTGTGTACGCAGGATCCTTCTTCAAGGATTACCACGATGCCGGTCTCCGCGATGTTACCACGCTCCCACGCTTCTTCTTAGTCGGTGTCGGTTCAGCTATGGCGTCAAATCGTCTATCGCATTACTTCGACCTAAGGGGTGCCTCCATGTCTATTGACACTGGATGCTCGACGACACTGACAGCGCTTCATCAGGCGTGCAACGACCTACGCAACAACGAATCGAATATGTCGGTAGTGTCAGGCGCGAATCTAATGCTCAACCCAGACATGTTTATCACCATGTCCTCGATTGCGCTAATCTCAAAGGATGGGCGCTCCTTCGCCTTCGACAGTCGTGCAAACGGATATGGTCGAGGAGAAGGCGTAGCGACCATTGTGTTGAAGCGACTTGATGATGCCATCCGCGATGGTGACCCTATTCAGGCAGTCATCAAAGGGAGCGGCTTGAACCAGGATGGTAAGACGGACACTATCACAACGCCCAGCCAGGAGGCACAAATCGCGCTCATGCAACGTGTGTATAAGCAGGCAGGACTCGATCCCGGGGAAACGACGCTGTTTGAGGCACATGGAACAGGAACGCCAACTGGTGATCCGTTGGAGGTGGGTGCCATTGCTGCCGTCTTCAAAGGATCGAGGTCATTCGACAAACCACTACCGATCGGATCCATCAAGCCTAATGTTGGACACACAGAATGTGCATCTGGTTTGGCCAGTATCGTAAAGGTAGTAAAGTCCCTGGAAAAGGGGTTGATTGCACCGGCAGCAAATCTCGAGATTATCAATCCCAAGCTGAAGCTTGCGGAATGGAACCTAAGGGTGAGCACTTTTCGACCCACTGGGAAATTTATATACACTTACTAACAACCTCTACATTCAGATCCCTCGCACAGTGGAGCCCTGGAATGAAACTGTCCGCCGCGCCTCTGTTAATAACTTCGGGTACGGTGGTGCCAACTCGCACGTTATACTCGAGAACTACATCCCTCCGATTGTCTCGTCCAATAGTGGGGCAACTTCCCTCGGATCCAAGGTATATATTCTCAGCGCAAAAGACGAGCATGCTGCAAAAGCCATGGTATCCAACTTGCGAGACCATATCTTGGAACTTCCCGACAACGTAGCCTTCCAGAACGACCTCGCATATACACTCGGTCAACGACGATCAAACTTCCCTTGGGTAGCATCCACATCCGCCTCCTCCCTCTCTGAACTTGTGCGCCTCATTGATGGCGGCAAAATGAAGCCTCGGCGCAAGAACGATACTCCACGACTCGGCTTCGTCTTCACAGGCCAGGGAGCGCAGTGGTGGGCCATGGGTCGTGAGCTCATATCCTCGTATCCCGTATTCCGCGAGACTCTGCACGAGGCAGAAGACTACCTGCGCGAGTTTGGGGCGACATACAGTTTGATGGAGGAGCTCTACCAAGGCGAGAAGACGACGCGAGTGAACGAGGCAGCGCTAGGACAGCCGGTATGCGTGGCAGTGCAGATCGCACTCGTGCGACTTTTGGAGTCGTGGGGTGTGAAGCCGACCGCTGTGACAAGCCACTCCAGCGGCGAGATTGCGAGTGCGTATGCGGCGGGAGTACTCAGCCTCCGGAGCGCCATGGGTGTTGTGTATGCACGAGGCACTCTCGCAGCGGATGTAGGGAGTTACTCAACACTGGGGCCTGGCGGAATGATGGCTGTTGGTCTTGGAGTCGAAGATGCGGAGAAGTACATCGCCCGTGTGTCTGCCGGCCGCATTCTCGTAGCATGCAGGAACAGCCCCACAAGCGTCACCATCTCAGGAGATGTTGCGGGGATCGAGGAGATGGAACTGCTACTTCAGACGGACAAGATCTTTGCACGGAAACTTCAGGTACCCACCGGCTACCACTCCCATCACATGGAGCCAATCGCAAAGCCGTATGCGGAATGGTTGCATGCCAACATCAAGCCCGAGCCCCAGATGAACGGCGTCATCTACTCCTCGCCCACGACTGGTCACCGGATGACGGCCGTGGAAGAGATCGGATCGCCAGACCACTGGGTAAAGAGTCTTACCCAGCCCGTGCTGTTCGTCGAGTCTTTCACCAATATGTGCTTTGCCAGCCCTGGGGAGACTAGCGATGTGGACATGGTCATTGAACTCGGAGCTCACCCTGCTCTATCTGGCCCTATCCAGGACATTAAGTCTCTAGAGGTCTTCGCTGGTACCAGTGTCAGCTATGGCAGCTGCCTGGTCCGCAAGAAAAACGCCGTTGAGACAATGCAGGCGCTCGCGTGCGAGCTTATTCATAACGGCTTTGCACTGGACATGGGCGGCGTCAATCTTACTCGCCAGGGACGCGTTCTGACCGACCTTCCCAAGTACGCATGGAACCACCAGATCCGCCATTGGTACGAGCCAAGGATGAATAGGGCACATCGCATGCTCTCTGACGGGTCACACGATCTGCTGGGATCCCTTGTCACTGGCACCAACCGCATCAACCCTTCGTGGCGCCATGTCATTAAGCCTTCGTCCATGCCCTGGATCCGAGACCACATGTTGCAAGGCACAACGGTCTATCCTGGAGCTGGATTCATCTGCATGGCTATCGAAGGCCTCGTCCAAGCAGAGCAGAACAACGGCAAAATCACGACTGGGTATCGCCTACGTGACATCGACATGCTTGCAGCTTTAGTCATTCCCGAGGGCGAGGATGGAGTAGAAGTGCAGCTCTCGTTAAAATCTTGCAGCGACAAGGCTATCTATGCCAAGGGCTGGAAAGAGTTCCAGGTCTTCTCCGTCACGCACGATGACAAGTGGAGCGAGCACTGTCGCGGCTTGGTTTGCATGGAGTATGAGCCCAGAAATGTCCCTTCGCTCCCCGTTGCGATCAGGGAGGCGACCGAGTACCGTGTCCGTGTAAGCCCTTCGGATGTATATGATTCGATGCATCGTGTCGGTATTCAGCATGGTCCCATTTTCCAAAATCTCAAGGCAGTGCGCACACGCACCCAGGGCTCTTTAGCTACAATTGCGACGGTCGATACAGCCGCGGGAATGCCATACCAGTTCGAGCATTCGCACGTCATTCATCCCACTACGCTCGACACGGTGTTCCAAGCCATCTATGCAGCATTGCCTGCTGCTGGAGCAAACCTACCGTCGGCCCAAGTACCAAGGTCAATCAAAAATCTCTGGATCTCGGACAGCATCAAGCACGGTCCCGCCAACGCATTCCATGCTTTCTCGGAGGTGCGAGACAATGACAAGCAGGGATTCAAGGCTGCGGTGACAGTTATGGACGACGAAAAGGAAAATGTGGTCATCACAATTGAAGACTTCCTCTTCCAGTCTATCGGGAGTGCACTCGGAAACAAGGAACCATGTGAAAACGACAAGTTCCTTTTGTCTAAATGGGTGCCGGATATCACTTTGATGCAGCCTGCACTACTCAAGCAACAACTGGTTTGCGAGCCCGACCTCGTGGAGGCACAAGCTCTGGCTGATCTCAAACTCGTTTGCGCATGGTACCTTAAAGATGCACTGGCAGCCATGACCCCGACAGACGTCCAGAATCTACAGGGCCATTTCAAGCGGTACTACTCGTGGATGAAGCTTCAGGTCGCCAATAGCAAGGCTATTCCAGCTACCCAGGAAGAAAAAGCCGCACTCACTGCCAAAATTGGAGCCCGGAGCGTCAACGGCGAGCTCGTTTGTAATCTAGGACCGCATCTTGTAGACATTATTTGTGGGCGAATCTCGCCTCTAGATCTGATGCAAGAGCACCAGCTACTATACAGATTCTACGCCGAAGGTCTCAAGCTCGAGCGCAGCAGGAAGCAGATGGCACAATTAGTGCGCCTGTTTGCACTCAAGAATCCTCGTGCTAAGATGCTCGAAATTGGAGCAGGCAGCGGCGGTGCAACACATCATGTTCTGAACGCTTTGGGTGTCGATGATCCCCTTTCCGCATCGTACGATTTCACTGACGTGGCCGAGACCTTCTTCGAGGCTGCCGAGGAGGATTTCCAGGCATGGAAGAATCTTGTATCGTTCAAGAAGCTTGACATCGAGCAGGACCCGGCAGCGCAGGGATTTGAGGCCGGGTCATATGATCTGGTACTTGCCTCACAGGTATTACACAGGACAAGATCCATGGATGACACTGTAGCCAATGTTCGCAAGTTGTTGAAACCTGGTGGCAAGCTGGTTATCATGGAGTCGACAAAGGACCAGCTCGATTTCCGCATGGCCTTTGGTTTGCTACCGGATCAATGGCTGGGAGAAGAGGAGCACCGGTTGTTGACACCGTCTTTGACGGTGGAAATGTGGATAGATGTGCTCCAGAAGAACGGATTCATCGGAGCGGATATCGAAGTGCACGACTGCGAGAGCGACGAGCTGTATTCGTACAGCGTCATCATGTCATCTGCGGACGCTCCTGCCCCATCCTACCACCTAGATGTCGTTATCGCCGTACCTACGCCTTCCCCACCTCAAGCTTGGCTCAACAGCATGAGTGACTCCGTTGTCGCCATAACTGGTGCCACGCCCAATATTCAGCCCTACGACAACCTCGACTGCGAAGGAAAGATTGTGGTCTTCCTCGCCGAAGTCTCTGCCTCCATCTTGAGTAATCCTAGTGATACCGAATTTGAAGCTATTCGGAATATTTGCACTAGATGCAAAGGCATTTTGTGGGTCACACGCGGCGGGGCGGTCGACAGTACCAATCCGCTCTCCAGTCTGCCCCAAGGCTTCTTGCGCATCCTGCGTCTGGAATATGTCGGAAAGCTGCTCGGTACTCTGGATCTCGACCCGGGTGAAGACGCCTGGTCCAGCTCGTCCGTGTTAGCTATTGCTAACGTCTACGCAACCCTTTTTGCCAATGCAACCGAGAACAAGCCTCGGGACTTTGAGTTCGCGGAACGCAATGGCGTCGTCAACATACTGCGGTACTTCAAGGACCACGAACGCAACAAGACGTGGTTTCCAGACACAGCCGAGGCAAATACTACAGTGCTTCAGAAGTTCGTTGACACAACGCCGTTGCATCTCGCCGTGGAGAATCCCGGTCACCTCGATAGCCTGATTTTTGTGCCCGATCCCAACTATGCAGAGATGGACATCTCAGCGGACGAACTCGAAATTTCTCCCAAGGCGTTTGGTATTACTGCCCGAGATGTCAGTGTCGCCACCAATGCTCTCCAAGATAGGCATTTGGGATTCGAGTGTGCAGGCGTAGTGACCCGTCTGGGAACTACGGCCTCCGACGAAGGCTTCCAAATCGGTGACCGCGTGGCAGTCTTGCTGAATGGCGAATGTGGCAACCTGGTCCGTGTACCGTGGACTAGTGCGGTTCGCATACCAGCTGCCATGGGGTTCGAGCTTGCAGCAGCTCTACCAGTAGCCTATGCGACTGCATGGATATCACTCATGGAAACGGCCCGCCTCGAGAAGGGAGATAGCGTCCTGGTGCATGATGCTGGAAGTGCCGTTGGCCAAGCTGCCATTTCCCTTGCGAAATACGCCGGCGCAGAAGTGTTTGCTACCGTGAGCAATGCTGAACATGGGAGTTTCCTTAGGCGCGTCACAGGCATATCATCGGATCGCATCTTTCCTACCACCGATAGCAGCTTCGCCGCAGGAGTCCGCAGCAAGACAAACGGAAGGGGAGTGGACGTTGTGCTGAACACGCTTGAAGGGGCCCTCCTGCAGGAGACACTAAACTGCGTAGCACCACTTGGCCACTTCATCGAGCTAGGGAAGAGAGATCTTGAGCAGAACAGTCGCCTCGACATGGGGGCGTTTGCTCGTAGTGTCACCTTCTCCGCAATTGATGCTGCCATGTGGGCCGAACGCAAGGGCCGTCAAGTTAGTAGGGCTCTAAGATCTGTTCTCGACCTCATGAAAGCCAGGAAAATCCGCGGTGTGTCAATCTCGGTGCACGATATCTCAGACGTGGTCCAGGCATTCCGAAATGCGCAGTCCAGCAGTTCACCGGGAACCGTTGTTCTTTCTGTCAAGCCTGACAGTATGGTACCAGTAAGTATATCCAGCTCGCACTCGAAGAAGCGTTCCTAACTTCTACGCAGGTCATTCGCCAAACACCCACGGTGAAGCTGCACGCCGATGCATCCTACGTGGTTGTCGGCGGCTTCGGGGGCATCGGTCAGAGTATCTGCCTTTGGTTAGCAGAGCACGGAGCTAAAAGCCTCATCGTGCTCTCAAGAAGTGCCAATGCGGCCGAAAAGGCGGCACCGCTACTAGCTGAGCTAGAGAAGCTGGGTTGTATGGTCAAGCCCGTCTCCTGCGACATTGCAGACGAGGCAGATGTGATGCGCGCAGTGGAGGCCTGCAAATCGAACGCTCCAATCCGTGGGGTTATCCAGGGTGCTATGGTTCTGCGGGATTCCATCCTCGAGCAAATGACACTCTCTGACTACACGATTGGCTTACGCCCCAAAGTCCAGGGAACCTGGAACCTACACCAAGCGTTCGCATCTACACCCCTCGACTTCTTCGTAATTCTGTCCTCTATCGCCGGGGTCATTGGAATCGCATCTCAGTGTAACTACGGCGCGGGTGGTGCCTTCCAGGATGCGCTTGCAGCGTATCGAACCAGCCGGGGCCTGCCCTGCGTCTCCATCGACATCGGAGCCGTGAAGAATGTCGGCTACGTTGCCGAGCACGAGGAGACGGACGCTTATCTCAAGAAGCAAGGGCATATGGTGCTGTCCGAAGGCGACGTACTAAAATCCCTCGCATGCGCCATCACCTCTCCTTTCTCGACCCAACTCGTTTTCGGCATCAACACAGCGCCTTCGAGTGCGCTCTGGGACGAGGGGCCTGCCGCACGCGACCTTCGATTCTGGCCGGCCAAATTCCGGAACACAGGTGAAGAGGCTAGCTCGGGCATGGCGGATACCCTAGCGGGCCGCATCGCCTGCTCCAAAACCTTAGAAGAAGCGGCGGCGTGGGTAGGCGTAGAGATCACGGCGAAGATCATGGACATCTTCATGATTCCCGAGGATGAAGTCTTCCCGAATAAACCAATGGCCGACTTTGGTGTAGACTCGCTGACGGCCGTTGAGCTACGGAATGCGTTGGCGACGAAGGCGAGTGCTGAGGTGTCTATTTTTGATATCATGCAGAGTCCGAGTTTGATTGCATTAGCAACGTCAATTGCAACAAAGAGCGCACATCTCAGCCCAGCGCTTGCTGCTGCAGCGTAAGTCCAAATTGTGTCTTTGGCATTTCTTTTGTTGTATGGCATGTTTTGGCGTCTGAGGACCAATGGTTTCTTTCGGCGTTGGATTCACATTTCACACCTTATCTTCACATGATCATTTCAGGAGGGGGGCAGAAGTGAGATTGACGAATGAAGTGAATAAAGTGAATAGAGTGAATGATGAAATACATAATTCGTTTCACTGAAACGAAGGAAGACTCCAACTGAAGAGGAAGGAAACGGTAGATAGGGGCGGGATCGCAGCATATTCTCGCGCACTCACGACTGTGAGAGCTTCCGGTCGAACAGGAGCCTTATCTTGAACATATTAGGCTGTGGAAGCCTCACGCGCCCCTCTTCACATCAATTGCTTCGCTCGGGGGGTTCAAGACCGACATCCTCGGTATAGTCTAGGTTGCCCTACGGTAGATAGCCAAAAGGCTGTGACGCCCGAGTTTTCCTCTCCATCGATATGACCTACCTTATGCCAGTCTACGTCCCAGTCGAGGAATACGTCTAAGGAACACAAATCCCCTGAATCCGAGATCGCCCTCTTTGCTCATCCCCTAACTCGACCGTACGCCTGGATGTCGATATCCCAATTCTTGCCTCTCCTCCTCCACGCGAGGCACATGTCCCTCCTCTTCGTTCAGGTTATACGTGTCTACTAACGATCAGGATAGAGCAGAACGAGGATTTGGCAAAGCTCGGAGGAGTAGTGGCAGTCGTAATGGTAGCTGGAGCGACGTGTTTGTTCAGGTTGAGGCGCGTTCGTAGATGCGAGGAAGCGGACAAGAGGCTACTATAGTTAGTTAGGTATTACTAGCATTGTAAAGACAACTGCGTGCGGGACTCTAGGCATGTGGAAGAGGTCGACAGCTGAATAGGGGGAGGGGGATAGACGTGTTGTGCTGTGTTCTTTGTGAAGGCTGACGGGTCGACTTCGGATGAGTTAAGCTAGCCTTATCCGAAAGGGCATGGCATAACCTGAACGCTGCAATGTGAATAGGTGCGCGTCTGGAAGCAAGTCAAAAAGATCAACGTGGTTATAAGTCATTCCATCTATACGCCAGTAAGACCAGTATACATAAACAAATGCAGCGGCGATGATACAGAGATATATCCATCTATCGACCATGCCCAAAACACCTCGCTTGATGTTGGTATCCGCGCCAAGAGATTTCCACCCAAAAGAGAGGCCAGCACACCGTGTACGCCCACCCATATCGCTCGTCTATTCCAAAAGAGAAGTGAATTCATGGCTGTAATTGTGACTATGATTCTGGCCAAACAACCATCTGTAGCCGATTCAAACAATCCTGGGCGATCTTATTAACGTGGACCAACCCACGTAACACTTGCTGCAGCGCTAGCTGCATCTCGAATGTCGGGTCGAGGTGGTTATTAGAGCTCAAGAAGTCGCCGCAGAAGTAGAGGAGAACGGGAGTGAAGGGGTGTATCTATCCGCTGATGTTAGCAACCTCACGATGAAGAGAAGGAATAAGAGTGACATCTTACCTTGAAGTAGCTCAGCTCGATGAGTGCCTTGGAAAGAGTGACCATCTGCTGCGCCGCAGCGAGAGCCCTTCGCTCGTACTCCGACGCAACATCTTGATAATTCTCTAGTCCCTCCAACCCCCACGGCGCAGACTGGCTCGCCTTGAACAGCATGAGAACAGCCGCCTGAGCTGCTAGCGCCGTGAAATGCGGCAGCGGATCCAAGAATACGAGCGCACATGGATCATGTAGCGCCATGCCTTCAATGCTCTGTGTGAGTGTTGCATCGAGCTTTTGCTGGCGATCCCAAAAGTCGAGCGAGATCCAACCGTGGGTGTGCTCGACTGTGCCTTGCTGCTGGTGCGAGAGACTCTGTCCACATATTGTCACCAGTCGGATGGATTCGGTGAACGTAGAGGGTGTTTTGGGCTCGCTGTCATGTTGTAGGTCCGAGAGGAATTCCATTACGACGGGGACGTCGCTTTGGAATTCATTTTCGGGCGCGGGAAGGCGGGTCAGGATCTGGAGATATATATTAGAACAAGATCCATCTTATGTAGGGAGTTGTAGAAGGATTTACCACATGCTGGTCAAAAGTCAACGGCAATTGGTCCAGCAGACTGATAATCCGGTCGATAGTATACGCCATCCAAAACGTCCTCCTCCTTTCCTCAATCTCCGCCCAGCTTAAGCTCTGCAGTGTGGTCGCTGCAATACCGTCTCGTCCATCGACGTTGTGTAGCTTCATCAGGACGGCAAAGCGAAAGCACTTTCCAGCGCTCATCCATCCGCGACGATAGCCCACACGCATGAATTCGTATATTGCCAGTAGTGCCCAGGCTTGCACCTGTTCGATCTGTATGCTGTCGGCCTGCAGTGATTCCAGCTCTAGGCTGTCGATCATGAGGCGTGTGTATGCGTATAAATCGTCTTGAATATACTGAAATTGGCTAGAGGTTGATACAGCGAGCGTCCACATGGCGTGCTGCAGACAAGAAAAAGCGTCCACTTCGCTGCCACTCTTGGGGCGTGGGCGCTTTGCCCGAGAGAAGTAATGGCGCTTGCTAAGGATAGGGCAGAACGTGTGCACTCTATCGAAGTAGAGATGATCTCTGTGATTGAAAAATAATCAGCTCTTCATCTATACTATAGTCTCAGGGTCGAGAGAATCGCATAGACGTACAGATCTGACCGTATCATGTCTGAGATACAGTCTACTGGGGACCTCCCTGCGAACGAAGGTGGTAGTGATAGTGACATTGAGGATGGAGATGGTGGCGTGACAAGCTCCACTGCAGAGCCGTTGGATGAGCCGCTTGCCGTGGCCGAGTTTCCAGAGCTATTATGGGCATCCTGGGCAAGAAACTCGCCAAAAGACTGATGATTTGTAGATGCGAAGGTGTCGTTGTCATCAGGAAAGCTCATAAACTCATCATCACAAGTGTCCTCGGAGGGCTGGTCACTTATTCGACGCTCCAGTGCGACTACCCAGATATGTCAGTTGACGAAGCTTACATATAGGTTGGGTTGATATACTAATTCGGGACTGTAGCGCTCTTAGATGTCCTCTTCTCGGGCCACGAGGCTGACGAGTAGTGGTGGTGACGCAGGTCGCACCTGAATCTCTACACACGCCACACTGTGGCTGGCCTCTGTCACATCTAAGTTTGCGTCTCCGACACTCATCACAGGCTAGGCCGGCCTGTTGGCGTGGGCGGGGTGTAGCGGTTGGGCTTTCGGACGACATTGCTTAAGTGAATTAGAATGTTGATCGTCGAAAATGCGTCATCCAGGGCCTTTGTAGTAGGGCCTCGAGATGCAGGGCCCGTCAGATTGCCCCCGAGTGTCTGAGCTTGCCATAACGATGCCAGTATAATTTCGATCTGATGGCAACGACATGTTGCTGCGATCGAGAGTCAGTGATCGCGAGCGGAGTATATACCAGCGACAGGCAGCGTAATCATCAAGCTGCCCCGTTCGGATGCTGGTGTGGAGCTTCTGACGCCGTAGCTCAGCTATACGAGTACAAGGCCTGCACGCTTGTGTTGGTGGAAGTCCCTCGGCTGCCTACCCCCTGTACGAGAACGGCTATGTGGGAAATACGGCCGAATTCGTTATCGCTGCAATCCCAATTTGAGACTCTGGGTTACAAAACACCTCTACTTGAAGGCGTGGTGAAATGGTTACACATCTATGGGTCTGGTCTGTAGAGTCGAGATTGGTAAGGAACAAGCTCTGGAAAAGTTGGGCTTACCAGCGAGCCGCGTGCAGATGCTGACAATTGGATCGAGGTCAGCCACGCGGTCAGAAGAGTCCTTACGCTTACTGTACTGTCTCGCGATCTATGAACCACCGCCAGGTCCTCGCCATCGTGGATTCTGTCGACCGTTTACACATTCAGTTGTTATCAATTCCGAGCATGGTCATTGAAACGGTCCGATCCACAGCCTCTAACGCCAGCCTTGGCTATATCCACCTTTCAGCCATCCGCCTGCCCGAGTGTGGGCCCGAGTACGGCCTTGAGTACGGCCTTGGGACGAGTCGAACATTCCGATTGCCTGCGCTGAGACGCATAAGCAACGAGGAGCTATGTTTGACGATGCTGATGATGATGAAGATGTCCGGAAGTCTTGGAAACGCCAGTTGCGACCGTTACCCGGGTCGGGCCACATAGCGGGCCTAAAATTGCCCCTCGTTAACTGTATCCGGTTAGTACTTCACCCCCGCTTGGTACCTGTAAATGCTGGGACCAACGCTCCAGACTGATACTAGGGTCTCTTGAAAAATCCTCCCGCTGCTTCTCCAAGCATCTCCTCGCGCACTAATTAGCCCACGCGTTTTGCCGGTACACGCCCTGGTCCACATTCGAAGCCCCAAAACAATACCCCCGCGGGCTCCTTATCTCGTCGCGACCGTATCGATGCAACGCAACCTCGAGGGAAAACGTTGACAAAGAGAGCACCACCGATAGAGATTTGCAATATTTGGCATTAGCAGGGTCCAGACCGGTAGAAGGGCTTGCAGGTTCTTGAGCCAGAGCTTCGAAATGGTAGCAGTGATCCAACCCCTACTCTCTTTCTTCTGGCTAGCCACAGTATTTGTGGCTGGACGCACGCCCTTGATGGAGTTCGCTATTCTCTCCTTTCGGGCCTTCCAAGCGTCGTAGGCTTTTGTGGGGAGTTGGAGGCCCGAATTCTGAACATCAGCAAACATCCACGTGCTTGGCTTGTTGGGTCCGGGGTACGAGTTGGAATAAAGGTTCCACGACGGTGACCGGTCGCGTGGCTAGGAACGGACCAGGGCATTGTTCCCACCGTGCGAGGAATAGCGAGTCGACATCTTGCTCTGGTATGTCGATGAGAAAAGGAATACTTTTTGGCGTTCGGGCCGTGCCTTCAAGACGCCTTAACCGTCAAGCCCTAATTATCAATGCCCGGCTATGCCCCGCGGAGTTATTGTGAACTCCTGCGGACTTGAAAAATACTCCGTGACGTTTCATGTTAAGGAATCCATACTTGTATACGTAGACCTAAAATATATAGAACTACATAGTTTCATCAAGCTACGACTCTTTCTTCCCATACTCGCTCGGAATATGCTCACCCGCCCCAAGCCTTCTCTTGTCTGTAGGGTTCATTGCCGTCAGCAACTTCGTGCTGCCTTCATGGATCTCTCAGGACGTAGACAGTGATCAAATAGGCAAATTCCAGGAAACAAGTTCATCATTACGACTGGATTGCTACTGGTCGGAGTAACTGCAGTGAATGCTTTAGAAATATGGCGATTAGCTTAGATCCCATCAAGGACTGGACGGCAGCAATCCACAATCCGGTACTGGTAAGGTTCGATTAATCTTGAATTGTTCTGGGCGAAGAGGAATCAGTGTAGAGAGGGAGCCCTAACGTATTCCAAGAATGGAGTAATATCTAAAATGAAAATTGGGATGGCAAATGGGAAAGCGGAAATTCGATAAAATGCCTTGTAATTTATCGGCTCGTCAATTTTGAACGACTTCATCAGCCATCATTAATCATTTCTGTACCTAAGATAATACAGCTTCTTTTGGTGTGTATACTCAGAGGCGGAGGACTGGATATTAGCAGACGTGTTTTTGTGAGACCGAGCATGGAGGAGACACAATGCAAAAAAAGTCATACCGGGCCGACTTGTTTCAATAAGACTATTGGCATAGCTTTGCTTCCCTTCCACGAAGTATGGTGTTATTACCAAAGCAGTTTCCGTCCTCCCTCCATGTCACATGACTTTAGTCTCTGGGCCTTGGAGAAGAGCTTTGTGGGTGAAATTAGACCACTAGATTGCCGACAGTATTACGAGATATTCAGCAAGTGGAATTCTTGATTGGAGAAACACGTCATGTAACGAAAATATACTATTTCAGCACTAGAAGAGCAGATTTCAACGTCAAGCCTCCATAGGGGCCATCGGACGTTAGGGGAGAAAGAAGATTCCATTCTACAACCCAAATGCAATCTGCATCCCTGTACTACATTTCTATGTACGTACATCTCCAGGATCTTCCTCCAAGTTGAGCTCTAGGTCAGCATAAGCTTAACCCCAAGCCCAGGCACCGTTGCCTCCAATGCGACGGTATCCTCTTCCCAGTCGATCCGCCCCTTCCAAATGCCGATTTCAACGTCCGCCCAAGGAAGACCCATCTTCTGCAGAGACGTGGATCCTCGCCCTTTGGTGACTCTCCGCGAGTTCGATAGATTCCTATTGCAAGTCAGTCATTACCTCCTCTATCGATTTCTTCCTAGCAGACAACGAAAAGATGTTGAAAAATACGTGATGATGATGGTGTTTTGAACGAGAAAATCTTCAAAATCCCACACAACCTGGATGTTGTCGACCTTCGCTCCCTGGCCTTGGATGAGGTGATCGAGACGGCGATTCAAGGCTCGTCTGATCTGATCTTGCACTTCTCGTTTCACTCCCGCTGAGAGGCCTGTCACGTCCTGACAATTCTAGAGGAAAGAAATCGCTATAGGAAGCGGCTTGATAACAAGTACGGTTGGTTGATAAGAACGTGTTTGGATCGGTGAAAAGGTATATGGGTTGATGGAAGTAGCAGTGGGCTTTAGAGATTCTTTTATACATAAAAAGGATGATTGTTGATTGCGTTAGACTGTGCTGGAATACTCGTGATCAAAGGGAGCAATCACAGACAAGCATATTCGAGACCATTCCGCAGCCAGAATGACGGAAGAAAACATTTTTCCCATCACACTTTCAGGGTCAGGTTCATGCATCTTATGATTTCCGACGTCAGTGTAAGAAAGAGCAAGGTCCCGTGTTGGGGGTTTGCAAGGGGAAAACTTGAAGAGGAAAACTTGCAGATTTTCCTTGGAGGCTTCTTTCTTTCCTCGACAAATTTGAACTCAACTTTTTGGATCTTTGAGCTACCCATGTGTCGTAAGAGATAGGACTTCATCTTACTTGACACTGCCGCTCCCGACGTCGACACTACGCTCACCAAGAAGATATCGTCGTTTGTCGTGGTATTGGTGGTAGACATGCCTCAACGATTGCGACTCGTTGAACTATTGCCTTGTAACTCAACAATATTTTGCAGTCACAAGAATTACGATCCGAAATACGATGCGATGGTAGTAGTGAGAGAATGTTGTCAGCAAAGTTGTCAGTGAAATGTTGTGCGAGTGGGAGTGCAAATGTGAGCGCGAACGTCTCTCCAATTGCAGCATCGTCACAATCACTATGGCTACTGTGGATACTATGGCTACTCCTACGCGCATTGACTCGACATGTCATTTCCACGCAACCTCCTTTCATAAAACTCCCTCCTCGGCAGACTCGATCAACTCCAAACCCTTCTCCCTATCTTGCAATTCCAATTCGAAGCTCGGCACCCCTTGCTCAATATCTAAGATCGGTACCCTTCCAGGACTGGAGAATTCTTACCCCCTAATTACCGCGAAAAGAACCAACCCACCGACCGAACAACTGCTTCAGCCCTCAGTTGCCATGGACATGGAGCGGATGAAACCGACTAAGGACAAATTTATCAAGCTCAAAGCCGGAGAGATCCTCCACAACCGCTCATGGAGATATCAGGTGGAGGATATTCGTCAGTCTTGGTTGCCCAAGACATTAGGTATGTTCCCCTTGTTCATCAATCTTTTTTCAATTGGGCTTTGACTAACACCATGCGGCACAGCACCTGCAAAAATGTTGTGCTTAAAGTTGGAGTGGCTGGCAATAGCCTTCGCGAAACCGAAATCTATCCCAAACTTTGTGGGCTGGGCTCCTCCATAGATGTCGGCGTCAAGTACGGAGCATCCAATCCCGGAGACGCCCCTATTGTCAAATGTCTCGACGAGTTCAAACACGCTGCTATGCCTGATGAGATCTACTACTGCCTTGTCTTTGAGCCTATGGCTACTTGTCTGAGAGAATTAGTTTTAGCGTTCCACCCGCCACTTAGGGTAGTGAAGCACATCCTTAAGGATGTTCTACGTGGACTGGAGTACTTACACAGTTATGGGTACCTACATGGTGATCTGCACGATGGCAATGTGCTGGTTTCAAGCTGCGATATGAGTACTGTACCTGTCGATGTGGACGCCATGGGTAAGAAGTTTGACGATGGTCAGCCCGCAGGCATTGAGACTGAACTTTGAGACGTAGGCATATTGCGTTTAGATGAAGGTAGTAAGTTGCAGGCCAAGTTAGCAGATCTCGGTAGTGGTAAGTCAAATTCTTCACTTCTCTCCCAAGATTTGTCTATAGCAAGCTAACAATGTACAGCCTACCCGCTAGATGACCCCCCGGTCCATGCCTTGGGCCCTTGTCAATGCAAATCTCCCGAAGACCTCCTCTCCACCGATGGATCGCCGTCCTTGGACCAAAAGATTGATATCTGATGCTTTGGCGTTCTACTACACTGGTGCTTCACTGAGGAGGATGTCTTTGAAGTAACACCGTTCTGCTGGGTGCAAGAGACGCGTGAAGAATGGAAAGATCGGCACTTGCTCCAGATGATTGATGTGGCCGGTGAATTTCCTGCTGAGATGGAGAAGAAATGGGGACGGAGGCAGCGCTATTCTCTAGAGGAGGCAGATGCAAAATGCTGGAGCGAGGACGATGCGCGGGTGATGGCCGGTGGATTGGCGAGGGTGTGGGAAATTGATCGTAAACGCAACTTGGAACGAAGCATAAAGACGGCCATTGATGGAAAAAATACCGTGATTTCCGGTGCCAGTCTGGAGGAACAGGATGCTATGGTCGATATTATCAAGAAATGTTTGTCACTTGATAGGGATATGAGGCCGGAGGCTAGGGAGCTTCTTCAACATCATTTCTTCAATGATATATAGAGGAGTATGCCTAGGGGCTGCATACATGGATAGTATCGGAGATAGAATGGGCAGTCATGGCGAGGACCTTCCACCGATGAGTGGCCTCTCATGAAATATTTTCTCAGTCTTCCGAAGTAAGCATGTATCCTACCTATGCTACCGAAATGTTTTCCTGCCATGTGAATTTGTACTCAGCCTTATGATGCAATATTGTGACGGTTATGTAATCCGGTTCTTAGAAGTTTAAAGGGTCAGTATTACACACATATGGTTCCGCACAACTCAAAAAGAGCAGGAAGAAGAAGGAGAGAACTGATTGAACATAGGTTACACATAGAGAGGGCCAACGTGGTGCGATTAAGTAAAGACAATCGAAAAACTTTTCCGAAGCAGAACGACGTAGTCAAAATATCTGTGCCGTTGCATGGGCTGACCAATCAAGTGCGTGGGCCCGACCGAATAGAAAAACGGAACTGTTGTCACCATCATCCGCTTCTTCTACTTCTTCCTCCCTTCTCGAGATATTTTGTGAATGCCAGGAGTCCAGCTTTTATGAGTTACCTTCGAGGAATCTCTCGACTGAGGATCAATAAAGGATGAGATTATGTAGACAAGTGGCACTAAGTCTGTCGCATTGTACAGCAACAATGGAAAAAGTCGTGCTTTGGTACTTACCTCTTTGGAACATAAAAGCTCTGCTTCGTTTTATTGCATCGCATGTTTTAGTGCTATTGATGTTATCATCCTGTCCCTTATTGAAAAGTAAATCCCGCACCAACTTATACAACAGTCGACGTGGGTCAAATCCACGTGATCATGGATGAGGAGCATGAGTAGCGCGATGTGTCGTCCCGAGGCATATAGCGCGTTATGCCATCTCAAAATATTGTGGACGCCAGAGGACACAACGCATCAATGCGACGCCATACGATTTGGCGGGGCATGTGATATCGGTGAAAACGGTTCGCGATCGACAGGGAAAATCAAGCCTTCCACCATCGAGGGCTTTGCTGCCAAGCTCCCGCCTTGGTCACCGGTCCCCCTGTCAGACTAACCACCAGTGTACGGACTTTGCATGCCCGTATCATATATATTCTCTGTTAACGAGCCTGCAGTAGCATGGGAAGGTCGGAGTGCTTGGCTAGTAGCCTTTGTAACGGGCAATCGTCACGTTGGCCAATCAGATGAATGGCCCGGCTCAATTACAAAGACGGACCTTCTGTCATCCCATCTTTTCGTGATTATCGTCCGCCAGCTCCGATATCTAGACATCGACCTTACACCACTTGGTTCCGTCTCAGCAAAAGTTGCGCCGCTCATCCGGCCTTCAGCTTCGCTCTGCTCGGGTCTGAGACGCCCCGATTCGCAACTGTTTCCTCCCCGGATGCCACCATAGCCTACATGTGAAGATGCTGGCGTATGATGATTTCAATCTTTTCTGATATTCTCCCTTTTCATTTACTGCTTCGAGTTTAACAATTACATCGAATCGTTTACACAGGGGAAACTTCTGGATGTGCGAAGTAGTAAACATGGAATCCAAAATAATTCCAACTACGGTTTTGATCCCCGACGTAGTGTACTGCGGGGGATCTATTACTCCTCCGGAGTTGCTCTCGCATTCCACAGCGCCACAAACTACGACATGTCAAGTGCATAATATGTTATGTAACTGGCAGTAAGATTAAACTACGTACCTTATGTGACCCAACTTCTAACTTCCTTACAACGGATCACTTCAACATGCGAGTTCTCCTAACTGGTGGGAGTGGCTTCATTGCAGCACACGTGCTCCACACGCTTCTGGAGCGCAGGTAGGCCTCTCCCGTAAACACCATGTATCCAAGCCCCGCTAAAAACGTTCTGATCAGTCACACTGTGGTCACCACGGTTCGCAGTCAAGATAAGGCCGACCGAATCAAAGCCGGACATCTAAAGCTCGGAAAAGAGAAACTCGACTTCGCCATTGTGTCAGACATTGCGCTGAGTGGCGCGTTCGATTTGGCCGTTCAGTCCGATCCGCCCTTCGACGCGGTAATCCACACGGCTAGTCCGCTCGTCCTCATTGTCAACAATGTGCAGAAGGAGGTACTTGATCCCGCAATTATGGGAACGACGGGCCTTCTTGCCTCAGTGAGACGCTTCGCACCGAGCGTCAAACGCGTTGTGGTTCTCTCGTCATTCGCCGCAATGATTGATCTGTCGAAGGGCGACTGGCCGGCACACACATACACTGCTGCGGACTGGAACCCAATCACTCACGCTGAGGCGATCGTGGACGCCATAGCGGGCTATCGAGGTAGCAAGACTTTCGCAGAAAAAGCGGCGTGGGAATTTATGGATCGCGAGAAGCCAAACTTTACCCTGACGACGCTGAATCCACCATTTGTATTTGGGCCTGTGGTGCAATACCCAGGATTATCGCTTGACGCGCTGAACGCGTCCAATCGACGATTCGTTGCGTTCCTGAAGGGGATGACGACACCTACGACATTCTATGCATGGGTGGACGTGAGGGACATGGCGCTTGGCCATGTAAGGGCTATCGAGGAACAAAGCGTAGCTGGCGAACGAATCTTCTTCACGTCGTCGCAGCAATTCTGCAATAAGGATATTCTAGAAATCATCGATAGTGAGTTTCCTGAACTGCGAGAAAAGCTACCGAACAGGGAGAAGTGGAATAGTGTTGGATATCCGGGAGATGGCGTATACAATGTCGATGCGAAAAGAGCACAGGAGCTGCTTGGGAGGGAGTTCATCCCGCTGAAGGAGTGTGTGATGGATACGGTCAAAATGATCAAAAATTTCCTCTAGATATATTTACCTGCATATAAGAGATGCACACGTACATTGCAACCTATAATAATACAAATTTGGAAAAGGCTGCACTGGAGACGTGCGATCATGTGACCTGAGCACCTACTCTAGTGGAATGTAATTATCGGAATTACGCCCAATAGGAGGTGGCAGTTCTTCCAAAACAAACAACTAGCCGGTACGGCACGGGGGGTCTTCCTCCCTACACCGGGGAAGAGCAGCCGGATGCGGAGGGTCTCAAAGTCCGCTGGATATACTCCGATCCCACGGCAAGGTCAATAGGCGTTAGATCGCGGCCTACTAGCGCCGATCGGACTACATGGTACTCCCAATCGGGCTACATACACCACCTCATTGTTTGCATGTAAATAAATAACTCCCTTGGCCCCACGTTCTATCTCTACACGCACGCGATCCTCCTATTCTGCTGTTTTCTCCTCCCGTACCTCCCGTTGCCACGACAGGAGTCCGCCTCTTCTCCCTGCATTCATCGCCGTGCTGGCTTTTATTACAGCTTCGTCCCGCATCCTTTGCACATGCAACAAACAGCTCGGCTTCCGCATTCCGAGAGGCACAACTCAGAGATTCACTCTAACTTGGAATCTCCCCTCTCTTCTCCACACCTCGCGCGTCTTCACTACCGCCACAATGCCACCCACCAATAGAGCGGCATGGCTTCCCGCCAAACAAATCCGGCCTATGGAAGTCAAGACAGCGCCCTACACAGCACCCGGCAAGAACGAAGTGGTTGTCAAATCTGGCGCCATCGCTATCAATCCCGTGGACGCCATGAAGCAAGCCATGGGGGACATGATGATGGGCTGGATCAAATACCCATTCATCCTCGGCGACGACGTCGCAGGCGAGGTCGTCGAAGTTGGACCTGGCGTCACACGCTTCAGACCCGGGGACCGTGTCCTCGGACATGCCGTCAGCATCGACAAGAGGAGCAACCGTGCCTGTGAGGGCGCATTTCAAGAATACGTTGTCTTGCGTGACAATCTCGTGTCTCAGATCCCGGACTCGCTGTCGTATGAGCGAGCGTGTGTGCTGCCGCTTTGTCTATCCACCGCTGCTTGTGGACTGTTCATGAAGGATTTCCTTGCGCTCGAGCTGCCGACGCCAAAAACGGCGAAGAACTCGACGGGCCAGACTCTAATCGTATGGGGTGGCTCAACGAGCCTAGGAAGCAATGCAATCCAACTCGCTGTGGCCTCTGGATACCAGGTCATCACTACCGCATCTCCCAAGAACTTTGAATACGTAAAGAAATTAGGCGCCAGCCACGCCTTCGACTACAGCAGTCCCAAAACCGTTCCAGACATCATCGCATTGCTTACGGGCAAGAAGTCCGCGGGCGCTATCGCTATCGGCGACGGGTCCATGGAAGCCTGCATCGAGATCGTGGCCGCCTCTTCTGGTCGCAAGTTCATCGCACAAGCCAGCGTTCCGATGCCAGAACAAATCCCGCCCAAGGGGATGGCACTTGTATCTTTCATTGCGGGATTCCTTTGGTTCAACGTCTCGACATTTTTGAAGTGCAAGGTCAAGGGTATTGGGTGCAAGTTCATCTGGGGGGATGATCTGATGGCGAATGAGGTTGGAAGTGCAATCTATGAGCACTTTTTGCCAGACGCGCTTGCTTCTGAGAAATATGTGGCAGCGCCGGAACCATATGTGGTCGGTACAGGCTTGGAGTATATCCAGGAGGCGTTGGATGCGGTGAAAAAGGGTGTGTCGGTAAGGAAGCTTGTAGTGCTACTATGATATCCATATTCCCTTCTAGAAACCACCAAGTAATCGATTCAGTCGCTTTCCTTTCCACTTCACAACTATTAATTCGCTTATTTCCTGTTGATAAAGATGCGTATGTTGATACAAACCAAGGAATTATGTGAAGGACGTTTCTCTTCAGAGCACCACTACCACTTTCGCAATTCTGCGTGTACGCGCCCAGCTATCTGCACTCCCAGCTAAACGTCACCCCGTAAGCAGTATATAACTCAAACTCCGAGCTGAAACGATCGAGAAACTCCGAGTTCTATCATGATCCTCGACCAAATTCTCCCGAGATGTAGTATATATCATATTAGTTTGTCCCTTCTGACAGAATAATTCCTTGACAAATATCAAGCATTGCACTACCCCTTGTTTCAATAACAAACCATCGCCCACCATGGCCACCTCATCTCCTATCTCAGCCCCAACTGCTCCCCTGCCAACGGACGCACAGACTGCCTCCATCCCCACCTCCACAACTCAACCAACCCCGGCCATCGACCCTATCAGACTCGCCCGCTGGGGTCCGCGCTGGACTCCCTCCTCCATCGCCACCTCCATCCACCAATACACGTTGGAAACCGGCTGGGTCGAAGGCACCGTCTACCAATGGTCCGTCACACAAACCGACCATGACGACATCGTCTTCCATTCGGCCTTGGACGTCATGGCCGCAACCCTGCACCGTACCAAAACTATCCTAGTCCACTGCGAGCCTCTCTCCAATCTAGAATCCCTCGCCATCTCCGCCGAGATTCAAAACGTCGAGACTACGATGCGCGATCTCCTCTATCAGTTCACGCTCATCAGACCCCTAGAGACCGACATCATGGCGTGGAATGTAGGTGTGGGCATGGAACAGCATTATGGTCTATTCTGCAAGTTTGAAGCTGCGGTCCGTGAGAAATTGACAGGTGAGGGGCTAGAGGAGGCTGAGAAGGCGTTTCTGGTGTTGGATAAGATGTTTACGGATACTATTGAGGTCTTTAAGGGGCCGCCGGGGAGTTCAAAGCCCGAGGAGATGAGTCAGGTGAAGGCAGAGTAGAGGGTGAAGTGTCGATTGCGAGCGCAGTACGTAGGGGAATTGAAATTTGTAGGGGGAGCTTCTCTGAATATTGCTTTGAAGGCTAAGTGGATCGCAAAAATGCTTTGTTAAAAGAATTTTTCTGCAGTACAATTCAATGATATTAAATGGGAATTTGTACGCAAAAATACTCGACAGTAGACCATAATAGTATATTTTAGCGATTGATATGTTCAGTTATTGAGATGAAAACATTATATTCAATTTGTAACGTTAAACACCTATCTATCACATCCTTAACTATAACTTTGAAACATATTATTTAATCCCTTGGCATGAAGATATATCATAGCATCTACACTCGCAAATCTTGAATCCATGAAGGTCTAAGAAAAGATGAGAAACGACAATGTCCAAGTTGAGTTTAGCAGCATTGTGGATCGTGTGATTTTCAAGTGGGCATTATTTTCTTTCTTTATCCATTGCTTCATTCTTATATATTTTGAACCATAATGCGGCATTATTTTCAGACAGAACCACGGACACATCTCCCACTTGTTCACAATGCCATCTCAGCCCTTACCCCACCTTCGCACCCCTCGCTCTCACATCCCTCCACCCCATCCAATACGACACAAAAACACCACTTACCGCTGTTGCAGTCGCAAGATAAAATGTGCGTCCCACGCTTTTACTATACGCTTCCAACAGCTGTGGCAGTTGATCCCTTGTCACAAGATTCCTCATAGCCGTCGAACCCGCCTTGATGATTTCACTCGCGTTAAGCGTTGGGGTGTACTCACGCAAGGTTGTGTTTAAAGAGTTGGTAAAGACGGTCTGTGCAACGACAGTCATGAGAGCACCCCCGAGGTTCTGGCAGAAGACGAAGGTTGACATGGCGGTTGGGATTTGCGCGGGTAGGAGGGTGTTCTGGACTGCGATCATAGGCTTTATGAAATTAGTCACAATCTGAAGGTCATGAGCAACATGGGGAGAAATATACCATTGGAAGCGCGAGACCTCGACCCGTACCGGAGAGTAATTGAAATCCCACGAGTTGCGCCATGGTTGTTGAAGGTGACATAATCGTCAGAAGGCCCGAGCCAAGGGAGTTGAAGACTCCTCCAGCAATAATGAAGGGTAGGTAGTAGCCAAATTTCTGAACTGTGTGAGGTCAGTACCAAGTATGAATACTGAAGAAATAATAACAACTTACCGAGTCGTCCTCCCAAGAGGGTGAATACAACCTGCGTCAAAATAGTAGGCAGGAAATGCACACCACTTTGGAATGGCGTATCTCCCCTTACACCCTGGAAGTACAACGGCAGATAGTATGCTGTGACAAAAACCGTTCCCGAAAGCAAAAGAATAGTACAGCAACTAGCCCACACAATCCGCAGACGGAGCATCGAGAACGGGATCATGGCCGCATCGCCCTTATGCCTGTTCCACGCGCAGAAGACAGAAAACATCGCAATTGCACCACAGAATAACCCAATGACTTCAGGACTCTTCCACACAAATCTATTCCCGGCGAAGTCGAGAGCGAGGAAAAGTTGGATAGCTGCCGGAGCGAAGAGCACGAAGCCTATCAGGTCAAATTCCGAAAGTGGGCGTCGGAGAACTGTCTTCCAGTGCGGCTTGGTGATGTGGTCGGGAATTGTGACCCATAGGAGGAAGGGGAAGAGGAGGCCACCTGCGGGGAGGTTGATATAGAAACCTAGATCTTGTGAGCAAACGGGGAGCAACCTGCGGACAGGGGATACGAACACCAACGCCAGGATATGAATTCAGTGATGGCTCCTCCGATGAGCGGACCGGCGGCTGCACCAAGATTTCCAACTATAACGAGACAGTCAGATCCAAACTTTGAGATCGTACTGTTACATACAGGCCATCATGAATCCGAGCATTCCCGGGCGTCGCTGTGGCTCAACACATGAATGGAGCATGGTAAAGCCCCCATTCATCAAACCAGCCCCTCCCATTCCAGCAACAGCGCGGCCGATAATGAGCATGATTGAAGACTGCGCCGCGCCACAGATGGCGGATCCGATATTGAAGATTGTAAAGAATCCAAGGAACAGAATTTTAGAGTTGAGCCGAGCATACATCTTCCCGGTAAGAGGCTGCAGCGATGCACTAGGATCCAGATAAGCATACACTTAAACTGTGGAGTAGGATAGTTTACCAGACAAGTTGGTATGCACTGCCATACCAGCCCACATCAAGAAGTGAGTTGAAATCATCGGTGATGTACGGGATAGCCTGAACTGGGAATTAGTTTCATTCCTTATGATTCAAATACTATGTTACGTACAGTAGACAGAATCGACATGTCTAACATCATCAAGAAGTACACGACCGTGAACGAACCCATCACCGCTGCGAGCTTGAAGCCCGAGAGATACTTATGCTCCATTGGCTGTGCGGTGACCAGTGATGATTCAGCCGACGTCGAATCCTCGTCTTTGGCAGCCACCGCCGCAGAGGCAAGCTCTTTCACTCCCTTTCCGAATTGGTCCAACGCATCTTCCACCATGGCATCAACGTCGTAGTCCCAGACCTTGTGCGACCGAGTGTAAATCTCATGCGCAATCTTTTTGTGGTTGGACCCGCACTCTGGATCTCTCCATTCGTAGACATCGCCAATGATACGACTACTATCGACCAGCCACTGCGAGCGCTCATAGCGCACAGTGTTATACACCTGAACAGCAGTCCGTACGGTCGCCAACTGGTTCAATCTCGGCTGGCGTGATACAGCTTCTATGAGGACGGCGAGCGTGAGGCAGTCTTCGATGCCGCACCCCGCACCAGCACCGTGATGAGGGGCCGCGGCGTGTGCGGCATCACCCGCTAGACAGAGACGGCCGGATACATATGTTGGTACAGGGTGCCTGCGAGTATCGAATACAGCCCACTTGTCGAGCTGCTCGGGGAGTAAGTCCATGATACCACGGACCACAGGACTGAATGCGGCAAAGGCCTGGATGGCGTCGCTTTTGGTGGCAGGTGCGGTCATCTTCCCGTCTATTGATATCCAGTCGCCGGGGTCCGTAACAAATGCTACGACGTTTAGAATTGTGCCATTTGCGACCGGGAATGTCAAGGCGTGCGCGTTTGGCCCTAGATGCATCAGACGTGTCTTGGTCCTCCACTCCCCCAAGACAGCTCTCGCTTTCTCCATGGGGATTAGACCGCGAATGGCGTATTTGTGACTGTACGATGGATATGCGGCTGGATGGCTGTCTCCGAGTATGATTCGTCTCAGCTTTGATCGAATTCCGTCGCATCCAATAACTATTCTTTGGTCAGCACTCTCCTTATACAAACTCACTTTCAGACTTACCAACATCCGCCTCCGCAGTCGACCCATCACGAAATGACAATAAAATCTTCTCATCATTTTGCCTCTCTGTTACGCTCACCATATCCTTCTCGAACTCCACAAACTCCTCCGGAACACATTTCACCAATTCCTCCAAGAAATCAGGTCTTCGACATCCCTCGAACCCGCGTTCCCCACAATACAACCTCAGAATTGTGTCCTCCTGGTCAGGATTATTCACATCCCAGTTGTACCCGTCGACGTAATTGAACCAATCCTCATCGTTCTGCGCTGCTACCTTGCGAAACGCGACGTGGATGCGCGGGTCTAGGGCTTTCATGGCACGCTCTGCATTTGGCGTGAAGCCGATCCCAGCCCCGATTTCGCGGAAGCCGGTGGCGCGCTCATAGATTTTGAAGGGAATTTTGCGACGGAGTAGGCCGATGGCAAGGGTTAGACCTGTAATGCCGCCGCCAACAATAGCAACTTCAAACGGCGGTTCGTGTGCCGTCATTTTGGAAATGGATGAATGATATTGAAAATTGATCAATGGGGTAGAAGAAATCTGAGTTCGAAATAATTTAGACTTTGCGTGTCCAAGACATACTGTGAGGTGCTGATGCTTACGTCTCGTGCTCCACCTCAATCTCGTGCTGACAGTCATCATCGAAGCATCGGAGCAATGTTCTAGTAGTTACTCCGCAACAGGCTGTCTATGTTTAGTCGGTAAAACTGTGGGGTCTCCCAAGCAAAGAGAACACAACGTGGATTATTGGAGTTATCTTTGGCCCGGAAATCAGTGAGTTCGGCGGATCCCCCGGACCTCGGAGTAATTTTCGCATACCCTCAACCACAGCTATCACCAAGTCGGTGTGCCATGTTAAACGCTACGGCACCAACGATAATATGATATTAGAATCAGATGTTTGGTTGAAATTCAGGGTAGTCATCTTCAAATCACACAATTCATCATCCTCAAAGTCACCCTCACTTTCAACATGGTAGAATTCACCCGCAGCGCCGATGTCCTAGGCCAATTTCCACAACTGAAGACCTATAATCATGGAGTCTCCCTTTTTCCTATGCGCGAGGATCTCACACAAGAACTAATCGTCGCCGCTATGGAAGATGCAACCTCCAAGATCCTCGTAGCAATCCCTTGGCTCACGGGCCAGGTTGTCCACACACCAGGCGAAAATGGTACGTCAGGCACTCTTCACATGGCGCCATGGCCTAAAGACACTGCGCCAAACACGCTTCTCAAAGTCAGAGACTGCTCCAACCTCCTGCCCACGTACGCCGAGATGCTCGCAGCAGAAGCGCCCTTCTCGATGCTCAACGGCGACCTGATCTGCCCATTCCCGGGCTTCCCTCTCCCATACGACACTGAAATAATTGGGCCAGCACCGGCCACCATGCTGCAGATCACCTTCGTGAAGGGCGGCTTCCTCCTCACCTACTCAAACCAGCACAACATGGTCGACGGCACGGGTCTTTTCACCATCATCACGCTCCTCTCGGCCGCACTTCGCGGCGAGCCCTTCCCAGACGACATCATTGCGGCGGCGAACCAAGACCCCGCAGGTGTAATCCGATTGCTCGACCCATATGAGCCTATGCTCGACCATAGCTACCTCCTCAAGCCCGATCCTGCTCCTGCACCTGTTGCGCCTCGTGCTGTTCCGAAATGGACGTACTTCCGCTTCCACAAGGACAAGCTCCCCGAAGTCAAAAAACTGGCTGAGGACCCAGTAGGATATGACCCCGACGTTCCGTTTATCTCGCCCAACGACGCGCTGTGCGCGCTTTTCTGGAAGAGTCTAGCCTCAGTGAGAATCAAGACAGGCCTCCCTCCATCCGCCGTCTCCAAGTTCTCGCGCGCCATCGACATCCGGCCTTCTGTAGGCGTCTCGTCGGGCTATCTGGGACAGATGGTGTACCAGTCCGCCACGCGCCTCTCGTTTCAAGAACTCGTGGACTTGCCGCTTGCCACTGTAGCAACGCGTCTGCGCCACGATCTCGACGACGTAAACAATGACTTCTCCGCCCGCTCGTATGCAACATTCGTCGACTCGGTAGAGGACAAGTCGCAGCTCATGTATGCGGGCGGCCTGAACCCCGTGACAGATGTGGGTCATTCGTCCATGATGAATGCAAAGGTCAATGGATTCGATTTTGGAGTATTGGGCAAACCAGACCTCGGACGTCGACCAAAGCTAGCACCGTTGGCCGGCGTGTTTTACATTTATCCACCGGAAACAAGTGGGGATTTGTTATTGCTGCTCTGTTTGCCAGAGATGGAGTTGCAGGGGCTGAGTGAGGATCCGGATTGGAGTCGGTGCACCGTGATGATCAAGGAAGAGTAGGGTAATGCTATCTGTCACTTCTGAATTCATTTCTCTGAATGAATACCATTTTACCTTTTACAAGGAACGGAAATTGTGATAATATTATGAGAGGTGAGCGCGATATGATTAATGGCGGTGTAACTTGATCCAAGTGGAGAACTTAATGCATAAAAACACGACCTTTTATGACTTCAATGCGAGCATAGAAAATAATTTGTTTGATTGATTAGGAAGTAGAAGGTTTAAGAGAAGGCCGAGATGGAGAAGTCTGGTAGCTGAATATGACATGACCACAAAGAATTTGTGACGTGCAGGGAAAAGCGGGTTGAATTAATTTTCGGAGAATTGACAGGGTAAAGAAGCTGAGAAAATGGCAAGAGAACCGAGAGGACACTTGGTGAAGCGATGAGTCCTTTTAGTCCTGTAGAATGAACGGGATGTTATGTCTGTGTTCGGTGGTCCGTTTAATCAACGCGTTTCTTGGGTCTAATAACATCTAACTAATATATCACTATTTTCTTTTTCTCGCTTGTCATAATAAACGGTCACATATGTCGTCACGAGGCAAGGATGATACGACCATTCAACAGTCATCTATTCACTCATCTTCAAATCTACATTATCAATACCATTACCCTTCCCAAACCCCACAGCTCTCGTCTACGGCTCTTCGAAGCTCAGCCATTCTAATATCCCCAACGTCAACGCTCTCTGCTTACGTCTCTGCGTATGCCAATCCACAGTTCGGTCTCATACACGCTCCGCTAAGCAAGCTGCCCCCGCACAGCGCCAGCAAGTGCAATGCTTGAATGTGTATCCGACATGAATTTTGTAGGATCGGCCTCAATCTGGCTAACGTGGAAGCCTTCGCCAGTGTCTTTCCCATCCATCACAACGCCTGTGACGAAGGGTCCCGTAATGCACCCCGCGCTTTGCCGAACATTACTCGTGATCCCGCCAATCGGCTCAGGATTCGGGAACGCAATACGAGGAGGCCCCGATGCACCAACGAGTGCTTCGTGGATATGCGTCGCAGTGACAGCAGGGGAGCTGAACTCGCCGGCGAAGTTGTGAAGAGTAATGTTGTAGCAAATTGTATTCGTCGCAGAGTTGATGCCGAAGTGGAAGGCTCCTGATGCACCGGAAATGCCACCAGTGGCCGTGGTCCCGTTCACGACTTGCTCCGGCGTGGCTTGCACGGCGTGCGTAGATGAAAATGTGAAGAGGTCGTTCACGTTGAGGGAGTTGGCTGAGACTGAATCTTGATTGAGGTCGATATTGAGTTGGAGAGTGATTTTGCCGGAGCTAAGGTCCACAGGAGCAGCGAGTGAGGAAGTGAGGAGCGAGAGACTCGAGAGGGCAAGTGTGGTGATCTTCATCGTGAGAGTTTCGGGTGGCTGGTCAACAGTTCGATATTAAATGAATACAGGACAATCGAACAGAAAAAATAAAGAAGGTAAACAAAAAATGAGTGTAAGAAGAACGAAAGGATACGAAGCGAAACTGTTCAACAGCGTGCCTGAAAATGCTAAAAACTTCGCGCCCACGCAGTGCCTTTATATCAACTCTTCCATGCACTGCATATGCAGATTGGCTTGGAAGCCAAGTTGTATGCAGTGCCTTGGTAGAGTAAAATGCAGTACCTGATACATGAGGCATACGCCCAGGCAAGTTCTGGTTCAGCGGAAGGATGGACGCCGCGAGTGCCGGAGAGGTCAAGGCGTTTCACGGATACTTGGCGATAACAGCTTCCGGCTTCGCGAATTTGGAGACTCAGATGCGCTCAACATCTTGTCGCAAGGTATTATTAGAGGAATAGAGAGTGTGCTTTTGTCGCATTCTGCTCGTTGGCTCGAGTAGACCAGCGAGAATACGAGGATTGTGGAGGTCGAGATGATCTCGAATTCTCCGAGTCACACTCCGCAGCCTTGAATTCTTGGCAAAACTGCGCTCCGCTCACGCCAAGCGAGAGGAACGTGATACACCAAGATCAGGATAAATTCCAGTCCTTCCTCTACGTTTCCGGTCATGTCTCGAGTCTCCCAAGTTGGCCTTTTCTTATCTTTGGTCGTCAGCATCAACACTGGGCCAAGCGAACCCTAAGGCTCGGCTTCAACTCAGCTGTCGGCATTTTGCAATGCAGATTCAATCGGAAGACGAGTGATTTTCACAGCGATTGATTGAACAGATGTCAATCACGAGCTGATAGAGAGAGAGACATGGAGGTGAATGGTCTGCGGAGATCTAACGGTTCACAATCAATAGGATTAGTAGTGAAGTCTCCTCAACCTTGAAGCCCCCAATGCTAACATAACCAACTCAAAACACGAACGAATACAAGCCACAGCGTGTAATCCGTCCCGGCGTTCCCATTCAAAATTTCTAAATCTGCTGCCCTGATTCCCTTGTTTACAGATGCGATTGCGGCCATTTCCCGCTACAGTCTCTACACACCACTGAGTCCTAAGTTGAGGAACTCTAGAAAGATAAGGTACATTTTACCTAAAATCTCTTTTCATACGTGTCGCTTACAATCGCATGTTCGAAATTTTGTACATGTCGTAGTTCGCTCTTCTCAGTAATCTCGGATTTGCTTAGCCCGGCAGATGTGGACACAAGTACTGGAAGTATGGACAGCGCTCCTGGGACACCAACGATGTAGTAGGATTTTGACCATAGCCAGCCACAGACTGATCCTACGGTAGGGTTGAGTTTCAGAATATCATGCAAGTTAAAGTTGCTACTTCTAGCTTTTATGGACTTCTCGCAAGGTATACTAGCTACTGCGTAGTAAATTCAGGCTCAAAAATTGTACTGCGGGACTAACTGGTTTACACAAAGTATATGGGCCCCGAGTTGATCAATTATACGAAGCGATTTCCAGTAAGTTATGGTTGAGAAACGCGACGCGGCAGGGGCAGGGGCTGAGAGCCTGATGTTAATTCTGATCACCAACGCCGGTACTTCGGTGATACTTAAAGCATATATTTGGAATAAATAACTAGATTCAACACCTCAGGCTGAGGATAGCGAGCCTCTGACCTTGTGTGCAAGATCTCACTTTTTGTAGTAACAAGTGACAGATTGAAATTACCCAAGTATTGTTTGTAGTCGATACTATTAGGAAGTTTGTGCACACGAATCCACTGAGTTGGGTAACATCTATGAGGAGCCAATATTTGACGAGGTAGACGTTAGCGGGCACTACACTATCGTAGCATGAATCAGGCTCCGTTAATCATATGACATTGGCTTTATAGATTCGGATGGAGGTATTTAAAGATACCTTGCCATAATAAGCGGCGTATACACAAGGGTGTGTGTGATGTGAGGGCCTGGAAATGGTATAGCGGTTATCTTTGTTGCGCGGATGTGGGTCTGTTTAAGCTTGCAGATCATGAAGTTCCGATATTGTAGCGGCCAATAAGATTTCGAGTTGGATGATGGAATCGAGGTAAGATCTATTAGTGGGTTATTGAAATGTGAGACCACTAAAAAGAGATTCAGGAGGCTTTCATTTTCTTGTTGTTTATAGTAAGATACTATTACGGGGGAGAGATTGGAAAGGTATGGTGGTGTTTTCTGTCAGAGGGTATTGGTATTTTGAAAAACATAGAACGAGTAGCAGCCTGTATGTCGAATGTTCTTGAAGTGCTGTGTGATATATATCATAGTCAGCCTCATGATGCATTTGTATCCTTCCAGCTTGAACATGTATGCAAGAGACTACGTAACTACAATTTGACGGAAGAAGTAGCCAACGCCTAGGATCCAGAGGGTTCCATTTTAATTGAGACGCAATATTACCTCCAAGATACTGCAAGACCAGATACTAGATAGAACGGAAACTACCAGGTGTAGTCTTCAAATCTAAGTTTTCTTACGTCGTACTAGAATAGGTATTGGTCAACAAAGCTTTCGCTAACTTGTCCCACTCCCAAAGTGTAAAGTGCAGACTAGAACACAGCCAGCCAGGTACGTGGCGTCAAACCCCACGAATATACCCGCTCTCCCAATCCTTTGCTCGCGATAAGCGTCGGGCACGAAATACCCACCTGAACTTGGCAGGCTGGGCACAGTAACCCGATGCGGGAGGTATCGAATAGCAGCAACCGGACACACTTTCATACCCAGTAGCGATCGCACGGGTGCTAATTACGCGAGGCCCATCCAGCCATTCCTTCCATCGCCAAGTATTTCACACAAATCGTAGCGGATGTTTATCTTCGCGTTTGCGGAAGGTGAAGATGCTTGTCTTAGCGCGCCATGTCTTTCGTAATCGGAGGCCACCGCAAATGGACCTTTCACCACATACCGCGATTATATGAAGGGCATTAGGCAACAGTTGGGAAGGTACAAGCGTCTTGGCGATTGGGGCTTCTTTTGGTTTCGGGGAATTGACCTGTTTGTAAAATCGGGCGTGGTCCTCGCAACCCTACATTTAGAGTACCCCGATACATATATTTGACAGGATCCAGACATTGGGACAGTTATTAATCTAGACACTCGTATTCAGAAAAGCGATGCATTTCTCATACATTCTCTCGACTCTTATCGCTTCAGCCTCGCTGGTGATAGCTGTGCCCGCCGCTGATAGCACTGTTCACGTCGACTCATCTCTTCGACTCATCAAGACATCCGAGCTTGACCCAGGAACCTGGGTGACCGAGGAGGAGAAGATCGTCGAGTATGTAGCAAAGAACATCAACTTCATCGATGTTACGGATATCACGGTGAGTCCTTACAACAACATAAGGATGAACAATCTGATAGATGAACAAGAACGCGACCACATTAGCACGCCTCTCAACCCCGCCTTCAGAGCTCGTGGCTCGTGCAGCTGCTGTCACATATCCCTCGACTCTAACGCACCAAACTCAAGCCAATGCAATCATTGCTCAGCTCAGCCAAACCAAGCCAAAGAGCTGGCTGACAACTCTCACCAAGTAAATCTCTTCTGCGCATGTATCATCGCATCAATACTCATTATTTCAGTTACTATAATCGGTACTACCGATCTACGTATGGCACTCAAGCCGGCGCCTGGCTATTGAGCGAAATCAAAACCGTCGCATCAACCAACCCGGCAATTGTCGTATCCACATTCACCCACTCCTACAGCCAGCCCTCCATCATTGTCAAAATCCCTGGAACGAGCTCAAACTTAATCATTGTGGGCGCTCACTACGACTCTACAGGTGGATCCTCCACCGCTAAAGGGCCCGGCGCAGATGACAATGGCTCTGGCGTTGTCACACAGATGGAAGCCCTCCGCGTTCTTGCGAATGCTAAATTTGCACCTAAAAATACCATTGAGCTGCACTTCTACTCGGGTGAAGAAGGGGGTCTGCTCGGTTCTGCAGATGTGTTCAAGTCGTACTCCTCTGCCGGAAAGACGGTTTTGGCTATGGTGTGCCAGGACATGACGGGCTACAGCCCAAGTGGAAAGGTCAGTGTGTACACGGACTACAGTGATGCAGGTCTGCTAGCATATGTGAGGAAGTGTGTTACAGCATACACTGGGTTGGCCTACACTTCCGATAGCTGTGGTTATGGGTGCTCGGATCATGCGTCTGCGTACTCGAACGGATTCCGTAAGTCGTCAGATGGATCTTACGATACGGATTTTCATTTTGCTAACATATTTATAGCAACAACTTACGTCTGCGATGAGCCTATACGCACTAGCTCGCCGTACATTCACAGTCCTCAGGACGTACGTACTCCTTCTTGAGATAGACGAGACGAAATTTATTTCTAACATTTGTTGCAGACCTATGCCACGATCAGCTTTGACGCAGTGCTCAGACATTCCAAGGTATGTTCATTTCTTCTTCCTAGTTTTTTAGAAGAACGTACACTGATAGGTTCTAGTTTACTGTTGGTTTTCTTGTTGAGGCTTCGTATATCTGAGTTGATGGCTGCATGAAACCAAAGATTGAATAAAATTCTTACTTTCTGCCCCTGTGCCACGTGCGTCTACTGCCCCCAAAACAGTGATCTGGTGCTTGAGCGACACGACAGTCTCGAATGGAACATGTTTGAAGGTCGTGTATACACATGAAATCTATCCACCACATAAAAACGATCGCCCATTCTAAGATTTTACGACGGCTCAAATGAAGGTTCTTATTATAGCTGTCCGTGATTTGCTAAAGTTTTCCTTGTGTAACGCTCCATGTCTCTCAAGCTCCTTGATAGATGATGCCAGGTAGACTTCAGTGTTCTCTAGACCTGCTCTGAGGCTATAAAAAGGCTATTTCTGAGGCGACATCCGTACCTGCGTCTTACCGAATTAGAAAACATCATGTTGCTTCGGCTCACCAGTAAGGCATGATGTCCTAAAATATCACAAACCAGCAAGACTGACTCCATGAAATATAACTTAGCCGGAGAATATTGCTCGAGGTTGGATTTTTGAGACGCTTAGATAAGCTCACAATTGCCTAATGCTGAATTACGCGATCTCCTTCTCCAACTTCGCGAAATCCAGAGATCCCACTGATAGTCGCAGCTCATATGTCCACCTCGCTAGCATCAATCCGACGCCGCAAGGCACAACCAGTACATCGAAGAACGGCTGAATGAACGATTTATCCGTCCCTTCGTTATTTCCCGGAATAACCAAGCTTGTACACGATTTAGAGACCGACATCTTTTTTTCACAGTCTCGCATAATGACGTTCGCTCCCCGCAACTCAGACTTGCACACTATGAACCCGCTTATAGACGATTCCTAAGATTCCATAATCTAGTTTCCGATATACAATAGATTCAACCACTGAACGCGTCATAGGAAGCGTCCTGGATGCCCAATAAAGTATATCTTGAGCTGTGGTTGAGTTCATTGGATTATGATCAATAAATGTTGTCTTCGGATTTCGATCAGGCACTTGTTCTCGCCTAGATGCGGAGTGCATAGTGACACAACAGCGGCACTTGGGAATCTACTGTGTACATTGCAGCCAGGATGAACTAATGTCCAGATATTTGGCTAGACCTATGATTGCTATCGGCATTTGAATGCCAAGCTTACCATTGGTGGGGTGCATGCATAACCCCTGGTGTCAATCTCGGCACTGGATCTTAAGCAAGGTCGGGTATATTGCTCTCAACCTCTCTTACATTCTGCACTTGCTCATGTGGCGGGTGTCTTACCCCAATTCATAACCGGCCATCTCGGTGTTGGAGATCGAAAAATTCGGAATTGATTGCAAGCTACCCCTCTCTGCACTGATATTTACTCCCGCGGCAGGTTTTATAAGTCGCCATGAGCTTTGAAAGACAACAGCTCTTCCACAAAATCTCTTGTTGGTACATCAAGGAAAATATCCCAAAATGCATATGCATCAATTTCTCGCCGCATGTTTTGCTCCCCTTCTCCACATCACTGCCTTGAAAATTGGTACATCTCTCCAATGGATTGAACACACTCCCCAGCCATACGCGATAAAGAACTTCTACAAGGGAGCATCCGGTGCGTCCCTAAGCTCTGGAGGAGTTGCCAATCTCGCATCTGACACATCCTTCGATCTCGCCGCAAACGCCGAAACCCAGGGACTGAAGCAGTATGCTGGCCACAAGAACATCAGACTTATCTATATTGTGTGCGAAGTTGCATATCGCATTGTCGCGAACAAGGCTGCCGGTATCAATACCCTTGCCGATCTGAAAGGGAAGCGCATTGGTACCATTCCTGGGACCTCGGCAGGTGTCTTCGTCGATAAGCTCCTCGCCACTGCTGGTCTTAAAACATCGGACTACACCGTCGTTTCCGGAAACGTATGCATGAAGACACCCTGCGCCTCGGGAACCTTCCCCCAGCAGATTGCAAGCAAGCAGATCGACGCCTTTGGGATCTGGGAACCAGCCGTCGAACTCGCTGCTCAGTCTCTTGGAAGTAACGCCATTATATTCCAGAATGCAAGCATCTATCGCGAGGTGTACAGTCTATACAGCACGACAGACAAGTTGAACGACCCCGCAAAGAGGAAAGATATTGTGGAGTTTGTGCGTGCATTGAATAAGACCCTGGATATCTTCACGAATAAGCCAGATACAGTGTACCAGACTGTTGCGTCGGCCGTGGGTATGGATGCCAGCGTAGTCAAGGCAGTGTGGCCGGATCATAAATGGACGGGTACCTGGGGAGCAGATCTTCTGCCATTCTTGGTGGAGGAAGACACATATTTGGCGAAGAAGGACAACAGGGCTACGATTTCGAAAGCGGATTTGGAGAAGTTCCTTGATACGAGTATTATCGCTGAGTTGTAGTCATGCATTATGAAGATCAAAAAAATTGGAATCCTAAGAGCGTCGAATGGTTACAGAGAAGAAACGGTTGTTCAAGAGTTCGATTTTTGATTAATGCATTACGCTCTAACATAGCACTCTATCACATACAAGTGCGATAGAGCTTGTTTCAATAATTGAGATTCTAGGAAGATGAACCGTAGTCTTAACACATATTGAGTTCATTACACCCTAAGAATTTCGAATAGAAAGGCTTCGGTCGTTGTTTTGCCTTCCACTCAGATCTGACTGGCGGCAAAATGCCTGTCGGCTCCTCCACGTCGAACACCGAATGTAATACAGTCCCAAGAGAAAAAAAAATACAGTACGTTGAACTATGGTCTCGCTCTGATGAACACTTTCGGAGAGGCTGAAGATCCGGCTGAGATGATGACACACTAACCTCCTTTGGAAGGTTAGCCGATATGGTCACGATGAGTCGAATTGAGTCTTCAGAGCCTTATAATAATGACATTTCCAATTCGATATTGCAACCTAAACTAATCCACAACTCAAGATGGACTACCCTGCAATCCCGAATACGGTTCCAACGTCATCGTCCCTTGTCAAAATTCCCTCTGCGTCCGACCCTCTTCCTAAGGCGCTACTCTCGCCATCCCCACCCACTTCAACATCGAAATCCATCTTCGCATTCTGGAACAACGGCCTCACAAACCTTCCTCCATACCTCCTTCGCAACGTCCTTGCCTGGCACACCCGCTTCTCGCCCCTTGGTTGGACCATCTACGTCCTCGATAATGTGCCATCCTCCCCACTCAACGTCGCAAACTACATCGATACCGCACCCACCGTCGTCCCAGTGGCATTCACATCCGGCACCCTTGATGGCGGATATGCTGCCCAGCACACGTCCGATCTGATCCGGTATCCACTGCTCCTGAAATACGGCGGTGTGTACCTGGACGTTGGGATCCTGCAATTCGGCGACTTGAACTGGATGTGGACAGAGCACATCGCGAACCCCGATTCTCCGTACGATTTCGCGGGTTTCACAATGGGCGACGCGCCGGAGCTCAATATTGTCAATTTCGCCCTCATGTGCGGCCGCGCGAATCCGCTCGTAGCGCGCGCACACGCCATTCTGCTCAAGCTGTGGGAGGGCAAGACGAATACAGAGGGGATGCACGACCATCCTCTTGTGCGGCATGTGCCGCTAATGAGGGTTCCACAGGAGGTTGTTCTAGACGATGAAGGGCAGGGAAAGATGGTCATCAACGACCAGTCGATGACGGATTATGCGATTCAGATCCAGTGCATGGGCTCCGCGCAGCGGTGGGTAGATGAGGAAGATGAATGGGATGGTCCGAAATATGTGAGGGAGAAGGCATGGCTGTTGAGTATGATGGATGGCGCTTTCCTGTTTGAGCAAATTACAGGTTGGAACAGTGCGAGAGAGTTTCAGCTGTTCGGATTGCAGCTGCCGAAGACGGGAGAGAAAGAAAGCGAAGATCAGAAGGCAGCGAGGGAGCTGGTGGAGAAGGTTGTAGGACAAAGTTGGTGCTTGAAGCTAGGGCACGGATTCTCGGCAAAGTTGTTTGGCGCAGATACGCTCGGTATGCTGTGGCGGAAGTCTTTGGGTAGTGACTGTGGTGTAGGGACCTATGCAGGCTGGCTGAGGTGGGCGGAAGTGAACTGTACGCATGAGAGGAAGATAGAGCCGATGAAGATTCCAGCGTATGAACCAACAATGAGAGGGAGATTGGTGATTTAGCGGTAGATGGTCGTTCAGGGTATAGCAAGAAGATTAGACATAACATTATTAATGACTTTCGCTTTTTGATGACCTATTCCTGGGGCACTTGAACCAAAATTTGAGATCGAGGTCAACGGGTTCAAGGTGGATGTAGATGCCACAGAATCTAGCATCTCAGCCCTCAAATTGGACAAGTCCGAGAAATAAGCTATTCCAGAGACTTTGAAGATGCTTTCGCAGAAGAGAAAATGTAACGTATAAAGGCTCTTAACTTGGGGCGCGTTATATCCACTCATACCGAGGCCATTGGAAAGCTCGAGGCCCTAAAGAAGACAATTGATGCTAGAGTTGAGGATCTCAACAGCGAACTGGCATCGATGATATTTCTTAGCGCAAATCAGACTTGGAGAAACTGACAAGAGATCTTGATAAAGCCAAACCAGACTTGAAGCGACAACCACCCCAACTGAACTTAGCTAACGAAACGGCGACCAATCTGAAAGTCCAGCTCAATATCGCGAGAACCCGTCTGTTAGAATATGACTAGGGACGCTTGTGCAAGCGACTGGATGCTGAAGAGGAAGCCCGTGCCCTCAGCCAAGACTCTCTCGAGAAGCAAAGAGCCGTCCACACCGCCAGTATCGGGCGACTAGAAGCCGAGTTTCAGCCTCTGTTGCCAGAATTGCAAGTCAAATATGAGAAGATCAGTGAGCAAACCGAGAAGAGATATCTAACTATGAGGTCAAATTTAAGGCAGAGCAAAACGCAAACGTAGCGCTCTAGGCAAGAGAAGGTGGGTCATTTGGATGAAGACATCAATGAATTCGAATAGAGGCTGGCAAGGCTACCTGTATCGTAAACGTCTATCCATATCTCTGACAACTTGACATGTTGAACACTCCAAGATAATTTATGATACGGCAAAAGGTGAACAAGGTTGAAATTAAGGGATATATAAGAGGACCCGAGATCGTTGGGCCGCCGTACATCTTCTGGCCTGAAACCCTCCTATTTCGATCTCTCACATTTTCCTTACGATATTGCTGATAGTTCGCTCAAATCCCATAGTTATATTTGTTTTCGGCAGACTCAACGTCGTCGTCATCCACCCAAGCCCAATCTCACAGGCTTCAGTATGTCCTCAAAGCTTCCCAGTCCCTAAGAAAACCGCGTCGCCCTGTGTGTAGTCATGACAATTCGCCCCGTTCGTCAGTCTGAACCCAGTTACAGGCAGTCCCCCAATTCCACTGGTACATCCTGGATTTGGGTGTGCGTAGAAAAGGATGTTCTTGCCAAACATATTCGCTCCGACGTTCTCCACCGACAGAGACTCGAAGGTGAAGGATGTGGTGTGACATGTACCAACAACTCCAAGGGTGAATCTTTGGACAGTTCCACGACATCCGGCTTGGGAATACACCAAAATATCGGCTGTATTTGCGTTTCCACGGGCAACGATTGGGGTCGCAGGGAGGGGAGAAGTTGGTGCCGTGGCGGCAAAAGAGGCAAAGGCAACAGCAAGGAGAGATGAGATTTGCATGATGATGGCTGGTGGTTGTTAGAGCCGAGACGTAGGAGTGGGAGGTCGGATTAAGTATTGACGAGGGAGTTAGAAGTCTTGGCTGCTAAGCAATGTTTGAAGGGCTACTCTACCCTTTATAACTTTTTCCCCTTCGTCGGCGGTTCATTTCTATAGCATCACAAGCTCAGAAAGATTAAATAGCGTCAATTCATTTTCGTATTGCTGATTCTAAGTTCTACCGAAAGAGGAAATCAGTACGATTTACGTAGCACATTATGAGACCAGTAAGCTTGCAAGTTCCACACTTCCTTCACTCTCTTCCAGAAAAAGACGATGTGTAAGCTACAAACAAATCACAAGACTTGAATGACACTGCGAGATGACGTCAGCAATGCCATTTACCTACGCAATCTTGGCTCAAATGTGTTCATATTTGATTTCATCTAACCGCATCGGCAAGATCTAACCCTAAACGCATGTTGTTCTGAAACTAACTAACCAATTCTACCTTAAGTCAACCTCGAGCCAAATATCCCTACGTTAACTGGTAGAAACCGATTAGTATCTTTCACCCAGATTTAGCAACGAGGCTCTGGCCATACTAAACATGGTCGGAATTTTGGGGATCATGATCGAAATGGCTTCAATTTGAATTATTTTGTTGTCATCGCTGCTATTGGCCATCATGAATCTGTAGTAGCGAGTAAGATCCGAAGATTTACCGATTGATTTTCATCAGAGTCGGGATCCCCATACTCTTACTTGTGATATTCGCCGCCATTGCTCTCATCAGAGACGTTATGGGACCCTGGCTCTGACCCGTCCGGAGCAATTTCCACTGCTCCGGATTCGCATAGCCGTGCCCTTATCTTCTCGATTTCATTTCCGTCAAAATTAATATTGTTCATTGATTCTCCTTCGTAGATGCATTCAAAGTGCTTGATAATGCATAGTGAGCTCGCCCCATGGAGATGGTTAAATTGTTCCATGATCGACCTTGGTGGCCACCTCGAGTCATTTCCCCCGAGGGCATTCACCTTAGCGCCTGCATTCAAGAGCAATTCAATGCCTCTCAAATCCCAGCATACTACAGCGATCTGGAGAGGAGTTACAAAGGCTCCCTCTGGGCCGTTGGCACTTGCTCCGAAGTCTAGCAGTCTTTCAAGATCACATGACTTCTGGCAATGTTCATGTAGGTGGTTGCCAATATATAGTAGTAAGAGTGTCGAGAGATCAAAATGAGTCACACCGTGTTCTATGATCAAGTCTAGAATGAAGGTGAAAGTGTCTGGCTCTGCAAATGCCCACTGTGTAACCAATTCAGGTATTGACCCTACGAAGTCACGATCCGTTTCATAATCTTCGAATAAACGCTCGACTTGTATTGTGATATGCATTTGCTGAGTAAGGGTAGTTAGCATGGAATGCTTCCTCGCGAAGGCTCGTGCCAGGTAGAGTGTGTCAGAAACGCCTGATGTAATAAGAAAGATCAAGAAAACTGCAGTGTTTCGGCTCGAGATTTGCCCCCAAATGATGTCCCAGAAATAGAAATCATCATCAAAATCAGGAGTGCAGTATGGAGTGCAGTAAATTCCATGGAGCAAGATAACAAAGTCCCGATGAGCCTGCCTGTAAGGGTCAACGAGTGTTTCGCTTAGCTCCATTAAAGTTGAATCGGAAGAGATGGCTTCAGACCAGGCCTTGAGTTGCAGTACTGAAGAAATTCCACAATAGAGCTTGAAATCTGAATCCATGAGATCATAGAAACATTCGAAATCGTACTCGTTGTCGTATCCAGTCAACCTGTCCGGTTGAATAGCTAGTGCTTGGCGGAGTGCAATCCCTGCGAACTGTTTTTGTATTTTTTCCTGCACAATAGCGAAGAATCTAACTTTCTTCTGAGAGATTCGAGGGGAAGTTAGGTACTCTTTGACGGTATAATGTGCAAATGAAACTACCATTATTTTTTTGTGGCCTGTGTACATTTCTTCTGGCTCAATCATAATAAGGCAGCCACAGCGCTCGCGTAAGCCTTCGAAATCATGGAGTTGATCTGAATTGGGGGAGAGACAATCCGCAGTACTGTGCTGGACCGCATAGAGAAGTGTGTTGAGAGAAATTTTGGTCCTAAACAGGTCATTGTGATAGACCAACCAGTGAAAAACGTGCTGCACGGATAACCAATCGTCTTCAGGTATTGCGAGAAAGATGCGCTCATACGTTTCATCCAGTGACTTAGGCAAATTCGAGAGAGCTGCCCTAATGACCGAGACATCGGGCCTTAACCGTTTAAGGATGTCGAGTTGACATATAGCCCAGCGAAACCTGCGCGCAGATGAGCTACAGCAATGCGCAGAACGGCGATACAAAACTCACATTCCTTTTGCCCCTTTTGGAATAGTATCTTGTATTTCACGTCTCAGATCCTCCGGCCATCGTTGGTATCTTGCATCCGACTGGATTGTCGAGTGGACGAGGGTCCCAATATCCTCCTCTACGAATGGGTTCGACATGGTGATTGGGATAGAATAGAGTTCCAAAACTTGTTCTATATCAATGTACTGCCGGCTAGTCACAATCAAGCCTAGAGAAGAGAATCTGGCGTCCGTGGAGAGATCTCGGATGATGTGAAGCAGGTCTTCTCGGGGCATGCTCTCATCAACAGCATCCAGGACAAGATAAACTCGTTGAAAGCCTTCCATGATACTGTGCAATACTGAGAGGAGCGACGAAAGATTGGGTGTTTTACCCGACTTGTATATATTGTGGAGTTCCTCAGGTACTTTTGTAGACTGTCTGCAAAGTTGACCAATTATCCAGCGTAGGAAGTGTGACGACTCGTCTTGATTATGACCGAAGTAGCAGTAGTAATACGCATGGCCGAGCTTCGAGGTTTCACTTGACGAAGAAATACAATGCTTTTCGATCTCTTCTGCCAAGTAAGAGGCCAGAATTGACTTTCCGGCGCCGGGAATACCATGGATCCACAAGCAACGATGCTTTCCTTCGATCCAGAGAGGCCATTGAGGGGTCCGAAGCATCCAAGAAGCAGTTCCAGGCTCAAAAAGCGCCTGAGATCGGTTGTGTATGTTAGATGGATTAGTAGTTTCAAGCCATTTGTAAACCTTTTCACACTCGGTTTCTATGCCTGCTCAGCGAAAGTGTTTCGGTCAGGAAGCTATTCTTACCGGTGAGAAGATCCCGGATCTGTTCGACTTTCTGCTTGACATCTTTCAAGTCTTGGCTATGAAACAGGTCAGTCCACGATCCTACCAAAGGATATGAGATTGAAGCATACACAAATTCCGCGGTGAGTGCAAGATTGATCGTCGTCTTGTGCTGTATGATTTCTTGTAATAGCCTTTTCGCTTTTCCCGACTTTAGCGGCCAAGCCAATGCCGCAACAGCGGCATCAAGCTTGCGCTGCTTCGACCTTTTGCCATATATTGAAACCGCTGCAGATGGGAACAATGTTTCGAGGTCTTTCAGCGCTTTATTACAACCCTCAATCGGACCCGTGACTGCAGAGAGCTGATTCAATAAGGCTGAATTGGCAACATTCGGTTGCGTCAGGTACTGCAGACTTTTTGCGATCCCTTTGAGCGCCGATATTTCGATGAGTATAACTCGAAGGTCGGACGAAGCTCCATCAACCGCATCAATGTAGAACTGACAGGCCGAGATGATTGTCTTGGAGATCTGAACAATAGCGATGATACTGCCCACTACGCCGAGCGTTTCAGTGACAGGCATGATTACGTCAATTAGAAGTGGATCGTTGTCGGCGGTGATCAGGCCTCGAAATTTGGGACATCTATCATTCTAGTAGGAACAGGAAGTAGCTTTTGACTTATACGTAAGGAGGAAAGACTTAAAGGCTGGAAATGAGAACGGCAATGTAATGGGCCTGGGAGCGAAGAAGGATAGAGGAGAAAAAAGAGCAGCCGCAAGATCAGTGAAATCTGTCTTGAGGTGGGGTTGTAGCACCTTGTTGGGGCTGTGCAATGCAGTTAGCCGAGCATGCCTACCCAAGGCGGACACGGCAACCTCTCAGCCTTATAGGCATTATCCGTCTTGGGGCCGTTGTGCTAGGTAGAGACCACGATGCGCAGAATAATTTTAGACTCGGAGTAATTGTCTCTCGAATGCACACATGATATAGGAATTGGCGTAGAAAGAACAATACTTACTCCCTTACTAGTAGCGTAGATAGCATGCCCTTGACAAGCATTTCCTTACACAATGGAACGCGAGGAATCAAGGGGAAAGTAGCGTAGAGCTATTCACCTATAATCGCATTGCTCGAATTAATAGCAAAGTACAGCCTCTACTCGGGCACTGAAATAATAACAACAGGCAAAGTAACAATAGACTAATGGGATTTGTAGGGACGCTGAATGCGCTCACGGCTAGCTAATGGAGCTACATAATAAGAGACGCATGCTGCTGCTAGACTACGTAAACGGCGGCGTATAAATGACTTGATCATATCGTACACAGTCATTACTGAGAACTAATGAAGATCTATCATCACTACAAGATATAGCACTTTTAACAGTGCAGACATTCTACAAACCTTTTCTCGCTGCTTCGAAAGGTCACGTATTCGGATGTAGACTAGCAATGGTGATGAAATTCTAGCCTCGTGCGGGGTCTCACAGACGACGCACTAAGCACCTTTATGCATGAGAAATGGCCTTTTAATAACGCAGCTAGATAACGCAGCTAGATAGGAACCATCAGTGCCTTCCTCGTCGCGCCATCGATGAGATAAGAACATGCAGGGTGGCATCTCACCGCAATAGGTGTCGCACAGCGAGATATCCAAGTGGAGGTCTCTAGAAGAATCTCCTTGGATGTGTAGGAGTCGCATGGTCGCAGATAAGGAAGGAAGGAGGGGTCAGGCTGATAAATCGACCACGCTCGATTTCGCCCAAACTTATACGCGCTAACTGTCTTGGGACATGCCCCTCCGGATTACTCTACGACTTAATGTCGCAATTCAAAGCCTATACGGTATACCAAAACTGAAGTTTCCTGTCCATCTCACCCAGTACATTCATTTCTTTGCCCATAATTTCTGCTTTGCTCCTTTCATAGTCCTTCCGAGAGTTCTCCTTGAAGTCACTCAATGATAAGCTCTTGGTAGCATGACCTAGACGTGTTTTGGCATGCCAAATGAGCGTTATTTAGGTGAAATACACAACTCGATGTGATTTCGAACTATGTAATCTCGGTCACTGAAAATCAAACGTGTATGTGCGTTTTCTGAACCCTCTCCCCATCTCTGTATGCATCCAGTACCGCATTTACATTCTCCGCAGTCAACCCCTGCTTGACCGTGAATCCCAACGGCTTAATCTCACCGCTGATCAAGTAGTCTGGGACTCTTTCCCAGAACGGATATGCAAGTTCAGGCTTAACTTGGGATGATCCAAAGACATCTAACACTTCAAACCCAGCTTCCTTGCCCACCACTTTAGTTGCGTCAACCGTGCCCCTAGGCAAAAGCCTTGCCAATTTGCCTTTCTTTTTGCTCGACAGAGCATTCAACCCGAGGATCAACCCAGGCGGAGGATTAATTGCATCGAACACATAAATCAAATCATCGCCGACCACCTCACGGATCCTCTTGAGAACTGCTTCGTCTCCACCATGTCGATCAATTACATTGGTGGCGCCGTAGCTCTTCAACTCCGGTTCAGATCCACCGACAGTAACGATGGTGCCAATACCCGCCAGTTTTGCCAATTGAACAGCAAATCTACCGCAATTGGTTCCACCGCCAACTACTAGAATTGCGGTGTTTTTGTAATCGAACCCTTTTGCTGCCTCTGTCCACGGAGCGGGTATTCCCAGTCCCATTTTGTCGTCGAACAGACCAAAAAGCGGCGCAATGATATTGGTTGGCAAGGTTGCTGCTTCGTCGTCGGTGATCGTATCTGGTATTTTACACCCGGCCCCAATTTCGTTAATTGCATACTCTTGCAGCCCATTTTGGAGAAACGTCGTCAAGAATCTCGGGTGTGAGAGAACACGATCTCCAACCTGATACTTGGTGACCCCAGGACCGAGGGCTGCAACCGTACCGGTAACGTCGTTGGCCAAGCCAGCCGGAAGGTTATTGCCAATCAAGAGACCCGTATCGCGAACCTTTTGGTCGTGCGGGTTGAGGCCTGCAACGGTGACCTTGAGCAAAACTTCATCTGGGCCTGGCTGAGGGACCGGGTGATCTGAAATGAGTAGCAATGGTCTACCGATTTCTGTAACGAGCACTGCTTTTTGAGTCGTCGGTAGCGTCATGTTCAATGCGGTCTCGGGAAATTAAGTCTTAATTATACTATTAGTATATTTACAATCCATAACAACTGTAAGTTTACCTACTATATCCGTTGATGTATTTTCTGTAGGCAGGCAAGAGAAAAGGAAGAACTATGTGATTGTTATAAAATAGAATTAGAGAATTTATATATCCAAGGTAGGAATAATCCGATACATCTAAAGTTCTCGAAAATGACTCGTAATTAGTAAGTAGGTAGAATCTTCTAGCGTATTAACCTTGCCAGCATGCTATAATTAGACAGTGACTATCCAGTTTGGTTCTAGGGGTGAGCGCTAGAGACATAGTGTCTTTCTGATTTATAAACTATAGATTAATGACTAGTAATCAATAAGGTTGATATATCGTGAAACGTTAATTACAGTTGGAACCCTAGTTTTATTTGCTAGTATAGCTATCCTCTTCTCTTCTAAAATACTTGTTCCCGTCCTGCCATGGCAACATCATCCTCATAGGCTTATAACCGCCACACGATATCCTCCCCCGTAGCAACTGCAGCTTGGAATAGCATGTCAGGTGGCCCGCCAATAACCTCATTTCTCATTTTCAGCCGCCTCATTCACATCTCTCCCGTGTTTGATCAACACCTCGAGTACGTCAATCCTTCCATTGCAACTTACCAGACACATAGCTTTGGAGTTTTCCATTATCGTGTAGTAGAGTGGATAGCTATGTGATCATTATATTAAGGTACTAGTAAAATATATAGTACTAAGCCTACCCGAGGGTATATCGGTGTCCTTCCTCCAACGTTTAGAAGATCAGGATAAGCCTCTTTTGTAATCATGTACCAAATAACATCACGTGAGATGGTGTCGCACGCAGTTCCACCACAATAGCACCTTGCGAAAGCCAACATTCAATAGTTTCGCAGCTCGTCTGCAGGTTATATATAAAATGCAGCTTAGTTCATAACAATAAGACGTTAGAGATGTACTGGATGTATTTGAGTATATTTTTGCATCCACAAAGAACTGTATACGAGCCCAAGATATTTCTTGCGCGGCCACTCGCTATTCCGCTCACTATGGTGTCGACCTCCTGTGCTTCTCACTAAGAAGTAGCGAGCGAGAGAAGACAACGAGTTCAGCAGCACGGAATTAGAGTAGAACTTCGAGAGGCCCTTGCTCCAGGCCGGCGCCGATGGTATCCATTATCACCATCTCGGATACAGCAATGTTGTGCTGTTGGTGAAAGCAAAGGAGGGTTTCCACGGTATCTGCATGTCCGGATCTCGCCGCGGATTCAAGCATGCGTTTGAATTTGATTCCTGCACACGAATGACTGTCTGCGCATTAAGTTCGCTACCGGTGTCAAGCTCGACTTGAGCTGTACAGATTTATTGAGAAAGTCGGGGATAGTTGCTGGAGGTTGCCAATTCCGCCCAGAGGTTAAGTAATGAAATAGAGATGATTAGCTTGGCAGAGGTTTTTGTCGAGACATTTTGATGTGGATACCTCGGGCGATGGCACAGAAGTTGTCATTATCCTGGAAGCGTCGGCAATTACCTAACATATAGAGATTAATATTGCGATGACAGTGCAGTGGCTGGTATGCATGGTACGAACTTCGGCGTCCATTTGCGACGGTTGAGGAGGTAAGGACTATGCGCCAAGTTCGGGGAGGGTAGTACTAGTTCTTTCTACGATTATGTGGATCATTGCCATTATTCTCATGTACGTAGACTTTGTTGGAAAAGGCAATGCCTCTGGCGTGCGTCTGAAAGATTCCTTCCCCAAAGTACTGTGTTCTAGATACAAATCCCGGTAAGTGCTATTCCGCTTTGGTCAGCTTTATGTTGTGGTATAGTGTGAATGCGTTCGTTGGCCCCCAATCCTAGCACGAGGGTACGCGAATCTCTCCCCCTTACTTCCACATCGAGAATGTCAAAGCTGACTACTAAAACGCAGCTGGGGCGAATCACACCCAGTAGCGTGCTTATTCATTACTGAATCCTTGCTCTGTTGCACCTCTTCACGACTACACTACATTGGACACATATTCGCAGAATTGTTCTCTTTCTAATACTTCAGTCATCGTGGAATTGCTTATTCGCTGAGTTTTTATATCACGAAAGTCTTTTACATTCGAACCCGATCTTTGCTTTCATTATAATAGTTATTTGTAATAGAGAAGCCTCGACTCACTCTCGCTGCTCACTTCCGACCGCTTTCCGCTGCAGCAGTTGGTCTCGACCGAAGTTGATTTTTTTGCCCGTCGCCAGAGTTATCTGCCATCGAAGCTCGATACGGACTCACTAATGGACGACCTGTGATTCAAAATTGGACGATGGGCTAGACTTTCGTTTCTCTCTGGGTCAAATCAGACTGGGATTGGGTGTAGGAAAGAGTTTTCGCTGTGGACTGATCCTACCACAGTACCTTTGGGTGCAATGGGTCAATTAACTACGGGCAAGGAATTCATAGCTCGACTATACGCACTTAATCTCCCACCGTGAATAGTTTTTCGCCGAGAAGACACCCCATTTAGATAATGAATTTGAAATGTACTGGAGCTATGGGCCCCAACCCCAGATCCATCGCCTACATTTGCAAGATCCATTTAGGTAATGTCTTCCAACAAAAGAGCACCATGGAAAGGAACGTTAATATCCCGAGCATGAGGACCATAGACCTAATCTTATTATCAATCACCGAATGAACATCAACATCGATATCGTAAAGCAGCAGAGCTATGGATACGAGAAGACTGCCGTATGAGGCATTTGCGAGGAGAACATTTCAAGAACGGAAAATAATAATTGTGCGCACGTCCAGGAACCAGAAATATACCTCTGGAGAGGGACGAGTGTGTATAACAGGGACTTTTATCCTCCCCAATTCCACAACTTCGCCATCTTCCCAATTGCATTCCTACACCTTCTTTCGGATTGTTCAAAAACTCCTCCTTGTTATTTCAAATACCATTCTCAAATAAAAATGCAATTCAAACTCCAACTCAGTCTCTTGGCCGTTTCCATGCTCGCCAGCACTACCTTGAGCGCAGTAGTCATGGTCCCGGAAGTCCGAGCTATCGAATCCCCGACCACCGCCCTTTCCACCTCAGTCAGCTCGATGCTGGAGGCACGTGTAGCCACACTGATTACAGTGTGCAAGGACACCAATTTTGGGAATTGCAATAACTTTGCCGGAGACGTCAATCGTTGCTGCATGTCCATCCCACCCCATACTATCTAGATGCATATACTGATTCTTCTGCTTCGCAGACGATCTCCCCGCCGATTGGATTGACAAGGCGAGTTCCGTACGCGCTTTCCCTGGCTTGTTCTGTTATATCTACCAGTGAGTGTTCGCAGATTCTTTTGAGTTGACTGGGAATGAAGCTGATGATTGAAATAGGGACTATTCTTGTGGCGGATTCCGCGGCGGCCCTGTCCAGGACGATAACGCGCATGATGATCTTGGGAAGGTAAACTGGAATGACAAAACGAGTTCTTGGCTATGTCTGTACAAGTAATGTGGTGTAAAGAGAGGAGGCTCTGCGTAGTGGGACTATTTATGTACTGTCCTCTTTTCATGGGCGCCAGTAGTGATGGAAGAATAGTGGGTACGAGTGTGTGAGATTTCATTTCATCATCCTTTTTCTTGTCTGTCTTTACCGAACTATTAAGAACCAATGCCAAAGAAATATGGGATTAATTCCAGCTTTGAACCTCGTCTCTTTGCCGTGAGTAATCTCTTCGCTCAAAGCATCGAAGTACATAGAACAAAAATACCTAAGGTAAAAAGTACTTGTTGACAGATTCAACGTTAACAAGGGGAAAGTAAGCTCAAAAGTAAATTCTTCTATAGCATTTATAGCTACTCTGTATAGTACTAGTTAAAGACCGACCCTAATCCTGACTCTTAGCTGTGTATGGCCTTCGACTAAACTACTTCAACGACGATGATACTCATCAGCGCCTAGTCTGTCAATCTCTGAAATCGAACTAACATTGGTGGTCAATGGTATCTCATCTACCTGAGCAACGCTCAATTCAGGAACTTTGCGATTTGGATTTACGAAGCTCGGCAGCGACTGGGCGGTTACCTTTGACGTTGATTTGCTTTGTGTCGTCCGGCCTACCCATCTAGAGACGGAACGATAGAGTACCCAAACTCTAGTAGTGACAGGTCCATTTTCCGTTGGAAGGTAGACGCGGAAAACAGGCAAAGACGTACAGATTACCGCGAATCCGAGATGTAGGCCTGTCCATAGTGAAAGGCCTGACATAGAGGTAGTGGTATCGTCCGTTCCCGGATGGTAGCCGTAAGCCATGCGGATGATCCCCGTTACGATGACCCTTCTCCAATCAGTAAGGGTTCTCACAAGCGGAGGATGGAGACCTACAAGCCACCTGTCAAGAAGATCAATCCTATACCCAGCCGTTCTCGCAACGGTAGATTCAGCTTCAAGATGATGCGAATTGGCAAGCACACAAGCGCCACGTCTAATGCCGCATTGAATATCTCGCTCGATAAGAATCCAGTTTGATTATTAAGACACTCTCCTTTGACAGAGGCATCGACAAGGGCGGCAACTGGCTTGCATTGGAAAGACACAGTGAATATGAGAGTCAAAAGCCAGAGGATCGAGAGTATGCCGACGGCTTTAACACTCCGCTCAAGCCAACGCTTTATACTGAAAAGTCGATAATATAGGCATACGACAGACAGACGGGCTGCGACTTCGCAGGCGTCGGTCGTTATAATCGAGGCATAGGCAGACTAGGGATTTTAGCATACGGTTCGTGAGCCTATTAATAACTTTATGAACTTGCCCGCAACGCGAAATTCTGGTCCGCAATTGAAAGTTCACTTGACGGAACTTCATTGATCCGAGGTAAATGTTCTGTAGAACCGTCACTATTATTCTCTTGGATGTAGGGTTGAAAAAGAAGAATGTACCTAGAATGGTGCAGGCGAAATCACCCCACATGAAAAGCAGTGCGGAGACTGCAAGCCAATCGTCCCATTGCAGTTTTGCTTTGGTTCTCCTCCTCGCTATAAAACGAAGGACAAGAGATATGGAAGCAGCAACGCCCATGGCGCTATGCGACACCCAAATCTTGAGGTACTCATGGTTGGCTGGACCCATTGTGGAAAACTGGATAGAGAGGACAGTTCGAAGGAGGAAGGGAAAACTCAAAGGGTCTTGAACGTCGCTGCATACTTTTTTGAGACACATTTCGGGGGACCCGGCTGGTGTAACCTTCTTTATCTCTTGAGGTTACCAGGCGGTATGCAACGGGCTTCGAACGGAAGACGTATATCGCACAGAAACTGCATGTACAAGGATCAGTATAATTTGCACTCTCCCGGAATGACCCCTAGAAACTTAGCTACCCTTGCGCAATCGCTGCATACTCGTTTTAAGACACACTTCGGAGAATCCGACTGGTGTAACTTTGCTTGGCCCTTGAGGTCATTAGGCAGTACCCAACGGGTTTTAAACAGAAGATGTGCATCACACACAACTGCATAGACAAGGATCACCATATATTGCATTTCCCCGAAATGGCCCCCAGAAACCTAGGCACCCTTGTGCGATCGCTGCATATTTAGGTTTTGTGTTCGGACCCCACAAGGAGTAGCACAAATTTGGAAACGAGTCACTAGTGCAAGGCGTATCTAATCTATTCATCGTAGTACAGACTGCCATTTTGCTACCTTCATCGCAATTGATAACAAGGTGCGGTCCAGCAACCGCTCGGGGTAGTAACAATAACCGGTCAACAACATGACTAGAAACGTTTCGACACGCATCGCTGGAGGTCTACAGGGAATTCTCCCACGTCTTGCAGATGCTTCGCCACCGAAGGGTCCATCGCACGACACTATCGATCTCTCATCTGCCGAGAACATCCTGATTCGAGACCAGCTTCAAGATATGTGCAAGGCTGCCATTCAGAATCACCTGAACAGCGATGTCCGTCCTCCTTGGCTTGTTTCATTGAACAATCATTATCCATGTGATCGCTAATATTTCGGCAGACGCTTTCTGAACTTCCAAGCTTTGGCGGAGATGTTGGTGCTCGGACGGCATTGGCTTCTTTCTTGAACAACTATTTCCGACCAGCCAGTACGGTGTCGGCAGATCATATCGTTCTCACAGCCGGCGCTGGACTTTGCATCGAGGCATTGATTCATAGTATCTGTGATGAAGGCGACAGCGTCATTATTCCGGGTCCTCACTGGTGTGAGTATCACTGGATATTGTACGCTACCAAACACGGCGAATTGACACCAGAGAACAGTTGGCTTCCAACCATACATCACTCTGCGTCCGAAAGTCAATATTATTACCGCAACCCCGCCCACCTACGCTCGTCACGGGGATGATCTCGTATCGACCTTGCGTGCTACGTACAATGATGCCGAAACCCCTGAACGTATCAAGGCCATGATACTCTGCAATCCTCACAATCCTTTTTCGCAGTGCTACACAGAACAAGGATTGAGAGAGTGCATGAAGTTCTGCCAAGAATTTGGTCTGCACTTAATTTCAGATGAGCTATATGCGCTCGCAACAATCAAGACCACGGAGAACCAACGCTCGGAGTTCATTTCTACCCTATCACTTATGTCCAATGCTAGCGATGCTGAGACCTTGATAGATCCCAGTCTCGTCCATGTTGTATGGAGTGCAAGCAAATTGCTCGGACTGAGCGGACTCCGAATTGTGAGTTCCACAGTTCAACTAGGGTGGATTCACAACTTACTGTTTTCCAGGGTTGTGTTGTGTCGCAGAGCAATCCCGAAATCCGTGCTGCTGTGTCACTCCTCACGTATCTGAACGTCTCGTCACTGAGTGCTATCACATTGACTGCCATCCTATCCTCTCCTGACCTTTCTCAATTGCTCTATGTCAATTCACAGCGCATAACTGCATCATACGCTTGCTTTACCAAACTCTTCAGGGGACTAAATGTTGAGTTTCTCCCCGCGCAGGAGGGGCTCTTTATATTTGCTAAACTCGGGAAAAGCATCATGAGCATCGAAGAGGAAATAGCTTTCTTCGAGAACTTGAGACAGCGCGGCGTCTTAGTCAGCGCGGGAAGATTTTACAGCGGCTTGAGCACAGAGTTTGGATGGGCAAGAGTATTGATAGCAGTGCCCTTGGCGACCGCCGAGGAGGCTGTCAAAAGATTGAGTTTGTGTATTTCCTGAAATCTAGGACGCGTATTTCCTATAATGTCTTTACAAGAATTACTTCAAGTTCAAGCTGGTGCTTTGATCTGCATCTTCTTCCATACCATCAAAGCTGCAAATAAGCACGCCCCGGAAAACGCCGTCAAAACCTTGAACTGCAGACTATACGCTTCGATAAAGACATCTTCCACCGCGGCTTTCAGTTCAGCAGGAATTCTGTGAATCACAGTCGTAGTCTGCAAAAGTGCGTCCAGCTGTGCTGGGCTCAAAACCGAAGGAAGCCTTGATCGGACCTTCGAGTTCAGAATACTCGTAGCGATAGAGAGACCGATAGTGCTTCCGAATTGACGAAACTGTACGATTGCGCCTGTGGCCGTTGCTTTTCCAGTTGTCAATTCATCATTTGCACTTGCTGTGCTTGTGTGACGCAACGTACCTAAATCCTGTCTCTCAACACTCAACGGCGTCATAACTACCAGCGTCCCAAACATCATGCCCAGCCCCAGGCCAGAAACAGCCTGACACGCATACTGTTTTCCTTTTACATATCTCTCCACACCATAAACGCTAAACAGCGACAATCCAATCAGCTGGATACACGCCCCTGCGATGACGAAATACACGGGCGGGAAATCTTTACGTCGGGAAATGAACCCATTTGCGAGCACGGCGCCAAAGGGAGCAAAGATCGCATAGGGAAGTAGACGGAGACCGGATTCGAGGGGCGAGAGATTGGAGATCGTTTGTAATTTTTGCGGGATGCTAACGACAAGAACCGCGAATGGGACGCCGAGAAGAAGGGAGACACTTGAGACGTTAGTATCGACGAAAGTTTAATGCAAGTACAAGTACTAACAGTAACATGCCCATCCACGCTCTGTTATGAACGAATCGCCACGGGAAAATAGGTTCTTGTGTTCTCGAATATAGGGTAATATACCGCTCCCAAACGAGGAACGAAATTGCCAGAACACCGGAGATTACTAGCAGTGAAATCGTGGGTGGAGACGACCATTGGAATTTCGTCGACGCTTCGAGCAGAGCTGTTACAAAGGTGAATGAGGCGCCGAGAAATAGGAATGTCCCTAGGAAGTCAATTCGTTTCAGTCGCATCGAGAATGAGTCTTGCAAAGGTATTGGCGCTGGCTTTTGGCCGTGAAAAGGGAAGCCAGTGGGGAGAGCGATTAAGAGAAGAACAGCCGTGATTGTGCCGATGGGAACACTGAGAGTTGTTACTATCATGACCGTGACGGGATGTAAAGGGTGGATCGTACTTGATGAGAAACACCCAGCGCCAGGTTGCACTTTGAGTTATTGCACCACCAATTATGGGACCAAGGAGCGTCGCCAGCGCAACAACAGCAGAAACAAGACTCCCATAAAGTGGGTATTTTGCTCTAGGCACCATTTCGAAAACGATGATGGAGGCTACGGAAAAGCATCCAGCGCCTCCTGAACCTTGCAGGGCTCTCAATATCACTCTAAGTTGCGATTCAGTACGTTGAACTTGGAGGATAGGACTACACGTGGACGTTTTCTTACAGCTGCGTAATCGTTTGTGAAGCGCCACATCCTCCAGAAAACACCGTGAACGCGACAAGCGAAGCCGTCAGAACCGCTTTGCGCCCAACGATGTCGCTAAGCTTAGCCCAGATTATGATTAATCCTACGATAACTCAGTCCTTGACAATCCCTCATGTAAAAAATAGGAAACGTGAGCTACGTACCAGTATACGTCGTCAGATACCCAACCATAACCCAACCTGTCTGATTGAATGCACGCATATCATTTGAAATGTCAACCAAAGCCGTGCTGACAATAGTGACTTCAAAATTTGGTAGGAAGATTGAGCAGCAGATGCTTGTTGTTGTTAACATTAAAATGTGCTTTGAATGGACTAAATTTACCAGAATGTTAGAAGGTGGAGTCTCCATCCTGTTAGATTACCAGCTTGAAGTGCGCTACCCCTCTCTTCCGCGACAATGTTATCCATTCGCTTAGAATTCTCGTCGAACACGATAGGTTCCAAGGGCTGGATAGTTGAGTTTTGTAAAGAAGACGATTTCTGTGAGCTCTCCATTGTTGTCCCGCTTTCTTGAATATCACGAACTAACGGTTAAGTGCAGTTCTTAGAATAATGAGAATTGTGGTTCCCAAACTCGCCTTGGAAAGGAAGACGCCTTTATCGGAACTCAACCTTGCACCGAGACATACACTATCTTCAAACAACCCTTGTCCTCTCCACTTGAGTCTACAATGGGGCCGTTTAGCTTCGTCGAGATACCGATCTGCAATCTCTATACCACGCTATTTAACCGTTCCCCGATTGGGAACCATACGGTCGGCTATCATAGATCGTCTGACCTCGGAGCTGGAGGAGCACAAAAAATAATCGGGCCTATTGTCCCATGCGTGCGGCGTGGAATATAATGGATTGTGTTCTAAGTAAAGTAAGGGAATACTGATAGGCTGTTGCCTTGTCAGTGTCGTGCATTGAGATGAAGCTGTGAGACAGATAATTTATTCCAATTCCGATGCTTGTGAAAGGCGGACTTATTGCCCAAGTGGGACAAAGTTCGCTATTGAAGCAACCGTTGTGTGTTACAGTTGTTCTGAGGCATCAGTCTTTCGGTCCACGCCAATTTCTGAGATTCATATGTTGGAGATTCTTCATTCGCAACTTTAGTAGTAGGAATTCAGAATCTACTCTGATAATTTTAGCAAACATTATACAACAATGGCGTCAGTACAATTCACCGAAGGCACCGGGAGACCCTCTCCACTACCAATCCACCAACGCAAACAGCTACTCGTCAACATCATCGATGGTCTGGCCACAGTGAAACCGCACGCGACCTATGCGTACCTTCCCATATCCCCAATAGATTACTCCAAAGGTTTCCGCAGACTGACCTACCAAAAATTTGCCAATGCGGTTAATGGACTGGCGTGGTGGTTAACGACGCAATTCGGAAGAAGCACCTCTTTTGAAGCTCTGACGTATTTGGGTCCAAATGACTTCCTGCCAAATGCAATGATTTTGGCGTGCGCGAAGACGGGGTATAAAGTAAGCATAGCTTTGCACATTTTGACCCCGGATGACGTTACTAACAAAAAATACTTAGCTACTTCTCGCATCTCCACGCAACCAGCCGGATGCACTCACAGCGCTCTTCAATACCATCGACGTCAAAGCCATTCTCACATCCGATCCCTCATCTGCTCTCACAGCCCGATACCAAGAAGCATCTCTCATGCCAGCCTTCCAGGTCCCAAGCCTGGAAGTCCTCTTGAAAGAAGAATTTCCACATTATTCTTATCACAAGACCTTCGAAGAAGCGAAGAATGACCCTCTAGTCATCCTACATACGTCAGGAACTACCGGGTTTCCGAAGCCGGTTGTGTATACGAACGACTGGGTCGCAACGTATATGCAATCCATGCAGACCCTTCCACCAGAGGGCATGAAAATGAAAGATCAGTATATGTGCGGGACGCGCTTCTTTGTCATGATGTCGCCTTTCCATGCCGCAAACATGTTCACCGTGTTCTGGATCCCATTTGCGAACGAAACAACTATCATTTTCCCACCAGCCAATCTCCCCCCAACAGTCGAAACCTTCATCCAAGGAATCCAAAGCATCCAAGTCGACACTGCCTTCGTCCCACCGCACTTTGTCAGTCTTCTAGCCGCTAACGAAAAATACCTCAACATTGTCTCCGAAAATCTCGAAACGCTCTTCACGGCTGGGGGCAAGGCTGTAGATGCCCACGGTAACATCGTAGCTGCGAAAATGGCAGGCAGGTACTTAACCACCTTTGGCGCTACCGAAATCGGAAATATCCCAGATATGTTGCCTCCGGATGGAATTCATCCGAGCAAGACTTGGGACTACATTTCTCCGCATGAAGCTGCGGGCTGGGAGTTCCGATTCCATCGCGAAACTGATGGACGAAGCATCTACGAAGCTGTTATCGTTCGAAAGCAATCTCCTGGGAGTGTGCAGCCTGTTTTCAAAATGTTCCCCGAGAAACAAGAGTACTCAACGCGTGACCTGTACCTCGCACACCCTAGACTTCCAAACCTCTGGAAGTGGGTTGGCCGAATCGATGACACCATAATCCTCGCAAGCGGCGCCAATGTCTCACCTATGCTCATGGAGAGCGGCGTCAGCGAGCATCCAGCCGTTCAAGGTGTCATTATGGTAGGCAGTGGACATTTGCGTCCAACACTAATCATTGAGCCAAGAAATGCAGAGGTCGATGGGGATAAGTTGGTGGAGGTAATTTGGGCGACGGTGGAGGAGTTGAACAGGAGTTATTTTGAGGATCATCGAATTTTGCGGACTCATGTATTAGTGACGACAACGGAGAAGCCGATGGCGAGGAGTTTGAAGGGGAGTGTGCAGAGGAATGCTACGGTAGATTTGTATGAGGCAGATTTGGAGGATCTGTATTTGAAGGTTAGGTGAGCCCAGAGAATTAGATTGCGACTTCTTCCTTTTTCCCTTCGTACACTTGTACTTGTTTTAGCGGCGTCTCGATAGTTGTTGAATATAGCAGATGAGTGCCACGTATTCTAATTGCTGTTATTCTGTTAGTAATGTTCCTTGACATTGGGAAGGAGGCGGCAGTAGGAGTAAAACCACGATTTGATTGTCATCAATTTCATTACAGTCTCTAATTCAGGAAATGTACCATTCATTGTTTAAGACTCTCCATCAGTGGCCCATTTGAAGCCAGTAGCAAAGTGAGTGAAGATATTAGATACCTAAAACTCAGTCCCTTTTTCGCCCCATTTCGCCACTCTACTTGGTGCCGCTCGTAAGCTCCTCCAGTAGACCCACAAGATTCCCAACCAACTGAACTGGCTGTTCGAGATGCGGAGAATGAGAAGATCCCTCCAAGACCATTGTTTTCTTGATACCTCCAATCTGCACATATTTCTGCTGCAGCTCATATGGGATAATTCTATCTGCATCCGTGAAAATGTATCCAAACGAGTCTTGGAAGTTGGGGTCGTCATATGGATCATATAGGACTGGTAAGGCGAAGCAGGAGAATGGCTGTTGAGGGAGCGCTTCGGCGAGCCTGTCTGCTTCTTCGTCGGGTAGATCGTGGAAGAGCATGGCTTTCGCGTGTGTCTTTCGTATGACGACCCAATTGGTAGTTTCCTGCGATGTCATGTTAGACTTTGCACGCATACAGTATATATTAGCTGCTTACATCGTGATCGATCCACTCCGGAAGATTGTTAGGATCAATGCCCATAGCCGCCATGGCGGATGTTCCTTTCCTCGCGACAAAGGCAGCCGTCCAAAGCAGCGCGATGAGCCCACCCTTGAGCCCATTTGAAGTTCTTTCCTTCTTGCTCAAGCCCTCGACTGCTGAGGGTCCGTAGATGCCTCCATAAGAATGCATGAACAGGACAACATCTTTGCCTTGCTCGACGAGTGGCGTCAAGACCCTCTCGCGTAGATGCTTTGCATCGAGGTTCTCCGGTGGGAATGAGGCAGGGTCATGCTCGGGATAGCTGGAGATATCCCAGACCGTTGGATATCCTTTTGCTTCGAAAGCGCTCATGACCGGGTCGAAGAACTGCTTTGCAGCCCATGCCCCTGGGCAGATGACTATGGTGGGTTTAGGGTCCATTTTGATTCTTGGGTGACAATTTGCACGAGAAAAGAAAATTGTGTAGGTGTGTGTGTGCGACAGAGATCAGAGTCCTAGGAAAGTGAGGTTTTGAAAGTGAAGCCCTTAATTGGGAAGCGAGTACCGGGATGTGGTGCATGCCATCTTTCCAGTCTAGAAAGTGTGTATTTAAGATTCTAGGCAACCGCCTAGGCGCTAGAGATCCGTGCTCGCGAGGGAGGGCATTTGTTGAATGCAAGGCACAGACCCTGTGTAACAAACTCGGAGTCCGAGATTAGATGCAGTGTGGGGATACAGGGAGTCTATGTTGCATGCTGCGACCTTGCATATTCTCAACTCTGGGGTTTCACCTAATGCCTTCATCCTGTACTCCCCGAAGATAGATCAAGCAAGGTGTCGATTTTCATTGCTCTCCCGATGCGCGCCTTATTAGATTATTTCCGAGCATTGCTGTACTGCAAGGCGGAGAGTTGAGAACAAGGACTGGGGAATTGCGTGTGATGCGGGGCAACAGTGATTGTCACGTTGAACATGTGGACAAGGGGATGTTCGGAAGGTACGGATGGAGCTGGAAAGATCTGTAACCCTGATTATTGTTATCGGAGCAAAGCTCTTCATGTCTAGCATGTTCCATTATTGGAGTTCTTATATTTCAATGTGGTATTCTGGAATTCCATCCTTTATGCTGTAGTCACTTCTTTCTACAATGACATTACCGCCTCAACCTAACAATCATACTAAGAATGATACGTTTGACATGGAGCCTCTTGCAATTATTGGATTCTCATTTCGATTTCCTCAAGATGCGACGTCATCGGAGAAATTCTGGACAATGATGAGTGAAAAGCGATGTGCAGCAACACGCGTTCCCCGAGATCGATTTAATGTCGATGGGCATTACCATTCGAGCAAGAATCGAACAGACACGTTGGACTTGCAAGAAGCGCATTTCATGGATGGAGACATGGGAGCTTTTGACGCACCTTTCTTCTCTATCAGTGCTGCCGAAGCTGCAGCGATGGATCCCCAACAACGAGGCATGCTTGAGACATGCTATCACGCGCTTGAAAACGGCATGCATCCTTCACCCCCAACGCAAATCGTCTTTGGTTAGCTAATGGTATCTCTTAGCGGGAATTCCACTCGAATCCGTTGCTGGTTCGAAGACTGCAGTATTCACAGGCTGCTTTTCAGACGACTATAGGATTCTGAGCATTAAAGACCCGGAGCGACTGTCCAAGTATGCTGGTACCGGTACTGAATTCTCGATTTTAGCGAATCGACTTAGCTGGTGGTTTGATTTGCGGGGACCTAGTTTCAATCTCGATAACGCATGTGCAAGTGGTTTGACTGCATTCCATCTGGCCTGCCAGTCACTAAGGAGTCGGGAGTCCTCAATGGTAAGTTGTTTGCAAAGATCGGATGCAAGCGCACGACTAACGGATCTGTAACCTAGGCACTCGTGGGAGGCTGCAATCTCATGTCGTCAATCGAACAGTTTCTTCTTCTTTCTAATCTTTCTATGCTCTCGTCTCAAGGCCGGTCATTTAGCTTTGACCACCGCGCCAACGGCTACGGTCGCGGCGAAGGTTACGGAATTATCGTTGTTAAGACGCTTTCCGAAGCTATTAACAACGGCGACTGCATTCGCGCAGTCGTAAGAGCCACTGGGGCAAACCAGGACGGAAGGACACCGAGTCTGACATCGCCTAGCCAAACCGCCCAAGAAGCGCTTATTCGAGAAACATATGAGCGTGCTGGGATAGACTTGCGTGCGACCGCGCTCGTTGAGTCACACGGTACGGGGACGGCCGTGGGCGACCCGATCGAGGCACGCGCGTTAGGAAATGTCCTGGGAGTTGGGAGGAGTCCAGACAAGCCTCTTTATATGTAAGTCTTTTTGCCATGCTCCGTCCGGGATTTTTTGAGGCTTGCATGAGGCTTGCAGCTAATGCACGCCCAAATGAAGTGGCGCCGTCAAATCCAACATTGGCCATCTGGAGGGCGCGAGCGGCATTGCGGGTATTATTAAAACTATTCTCGCCCTTGAACGCGCTATCATTCCTCCCAACGCCAACTTTGAGAAAATTAACCCTGCTATTGACGCCAGCGCTTTGAATCTTGCCGTGAGTATCTTTCCTGGGAGTCTGTTATGCTGGCTTTTAACACATGCTGCAGTTTCCTCAAGAGCCAACGCCATGGCCACACGGCGGGTTTCGGCGAGCTTCCATCAACTCATTCGGGTTTGGTGGCTCCAACTGCCATGTCGTTCTCGATGATGCCTGCAATTATTTGAAGTCCAAAGGCCTCATAGGACATCATCGGTCAGTAGATCTGGATGCGACAAGCCATGGTCTTGAGCCCGTTGAGTTCCCCACCTCCATCTCTGCAGTTTCAGACACAATCTTGCCAACGCTGCTAACGTGGTCTGCATCTGACGACAATGCTCTGTCCAGAATGGTACAAGAATATACACAGCATTTCGCAGCGGCATCGCCCGAAGCTAGGTCGGTATCATATATCCATCATCTTGCATACACCCTGTCAGCTCGAAGATCTGCTTTGCCCGTGAAGAGCTTTGCACTCGTCAAGCCACTGTCAGATTTGCATATCCTTCCAGACCTGGCCTCGAAATCGGTCAGGAAGAAGAGGCATCTCGGAATCGCGTTCATCTTTACAGGCCAAGGCGCGCAATACAGTCAAATGGGAATTTCGCTTCGCATTTATCCCGCTTTCAGGGCTAGCATAGAGAGGGCAAGCCAATGCCTTCGTGCATTGGGCTGCAAGTGGCATCTGCTCGGTACATTGAATCTCTGTCCAAGACCCACCACCAAGGGAAAGGACTAACGGCGTGTAGATGAGCTAGTGAAGACCGAGTCCGATTCAAGAATTCATGAGCCAGAATATAGCCAGCCTATGTGCACGGCACTTCAGATTGCATTGGTAGATCTCTTGAGAAGCTTTGGCAATATCCCACGAAAAGTAGTGGGTCATTCTTCCGGTGAAATTGCAGCTGCGTATGTATATAACCATTTCCAAGTCCTCTGCAATCTGCTAATTATTCTTAGATACACGATTGGGGCATTATCATTCGAATCGGCCATGAGAGTAGCCTTCTTCAGAGGCAAAGCTTCCAGTAATCTCACAAGGAATTCTGCTATTCGCGGTGCCATGCTAGCAGCCGGACTATCCGCAGCTCAAGCGGCCGTCTACCTGATCAGGTTCCGGAAGGACAATCCCTCACAAAAGGTGGTCATAGCTTGTATTAACAGTCCAAAGAGTGTGACACTAGCTGGAGACGAAATCGCCATCAGTGCCTTAAAAACGCAGCTCGAGGGAGACGACATCTTTGCGCGGAAACTGTCGGTCAATGTCGCGTACCATTCGCCTCACGTTACGCTGGTATCGCCAGAGTATCGAAGTTTTCTAGATAATTTAGAAACTGGAGAACAGTCCATCCATGCTCATCAAACCATGGTCTCATCCGTGACAGGATGGCCAATAGAGGCAAGCGAGCTTATAAAAGCGGGGTATTGGGTCCGAAATATGGAATCTCCCGTGAGATTCTCTGATGCCGTGAGCCAAGCCATAGCCCCTCGAAACGGCGGATCAGGCCGACAAAACCCGAGCGAGGTATCTGATGTGCTGGAAATTGGGCCTCACTCTGCTCTCCAAGGCCCAGTGATGGAAATTCTGAAGAACTTGAACAAATTTGGAGAGATCCGATACGATTCAGTTCTGAATCGAAGGGCCAACAGCGTGGACACAATGATGAACGCTTTGGGGCGCCTCTATTGCCTTGGATACCCTGCGGACCTACTCGCGATCAACAGGCTATCAGACATGCGGAGAGAAGATGTCAAAGTTCTTACGGATCTTCCTTCATACCCCTTCGATCATTCCAAGTCTTATTGGCACGAAGGCCAACGTGGGCGAGACTTCCGTTTTCGAAAGGAACCTCGTCTAGATCTTCTCGGCCTGCCGAACGGTGACAGAGGTCCAACTACGTTGGGCCGGAGTTGGCGCAAGATCACCCGACTCTCCGAGACTCCGTGGGTACAAGACCATGTCGTAAGTGGTCATACAATATGCAAGTAGCGGTTGAAGGAGCTGACGAATATAGATCAATGACACTATCATCTACCCTGCGGCAGGCATGCTTTGCATGGCGCTTGAAGCTGTCCGGCAAATCGCAGACCCAGAAAAAACAATCTTAGCGTACGGAATCAAAGATGTGGAATTCCTCATGGCGCTTACTTTGTCTTCTGAAAACGAAGGAACGGAATCTCAATTTTACATTCGACCATTGACTAACGCGACCGACGACGAAGACTTATTAACGGCTGAGTTCAAGCTATGTACCCTTTCCGAGCGCTCCTGGGTTGAGAACTGCCGCGGTACTGTCCAACTCGAATATGGCGATGTTAACAAAGCACCCACCTCAATGTTAGTTCCAGGTAACATTGCAACCTGTACTCGGAAGATTGATACAAGGATTATGTACGATAACTTCCATGCTATGGGAATGCAATATGGGCCAACGTTCCAGTGCATAGACAACATCCATGTCGGGGAGAGTCGGGATGCTTCAGCTGACATCAATGTCTTCCAATGGCTTGAAGAGCCCCAAGATCATATCATTCATCCCGTTACGCTCGATTGCATCTTCCATCCTACGCTCATTGCGCTCTTAGAGTCAACGGAAGGGTCGCGAACAGCTGTCCCAACCAAACTACGAAATCTATGGCTTTCCGGTGCAGGAATCAATCATCGATCTTTATCCAAGGTTCAGGTGCACGCTCAAGTCGAGGAGCAAACTTTGAGAACTATGAAAGCTTCTCTGCAAGGCACTGATGCCAATGGAAGAGCTCTAGTGACTATATCTTCCTTGGAAGTTACTTTTGTCGATGACGGTAGGAAGGATGAAGTCGGGAGGAGCCTACAGCATATGTGCTACAACATTGTCTGGAAGCCAGATATCGACTTGCTCGATTCATCTAGTGCTCCTACCTACTTCCAATCTCGCCCTGTGTTGGTTCATTCTGAGGGGTCTGAGAATCTCACCTACCACGCCCTCGATAATTTGATGGAACTCATGGCATTCAAGCGTCCGGGTCTCATAATTTTGGAGATTGGTGCCGGAGATGGGTCAAATGCATACCACATCCTCAAGAGCGCTGCTATACGCGCTGTAGATGGAGAGGCATTGCCAACTATCTCACGTTATGATTTTACTGATATCTTGCCTGATCTTGTAGATGCTGCAAAAGAAAAATTCCGGAACGAGAGCATTGACATGAAATTTTCTGTTCTCGACATATATCAGAGTCCTCTAGAGCAGGGCTTCCAACAGAAAGGTTACGATGTTGTCGTTGTTACCAGTGTGAGTCTAACCGCCATATATGCCCTTACCACGACTAAGTTCTATAGCAGGCGATTATAACTTCAAGCGTGGCAATATTGAATATCAGGGAGCTTCTCAAAAAGTATTTCCCTCTTAATTCTGTGCGATCCTCAACTAACGGCTTCAGTGATGGGAAATTGGTTGTGCTCAATGCCACGAAGGACGAGCTCTCAAACCAGCGCTTGTGTCAAAACGTATTTTCAGAAACAGATTTTGTCATCTGCGACGGCCAAAATGCAGTAGATCGGTTGAACGCTATAGCCATATCTACTGTAATTGATGACAACGCACCAGAGATCACCTGCCCAGACACTGTCATCGTAGTCAATGAGGAAGCTTTGAAAGATGCACAGATGACGACTGCAATAGTTGCAGCAATCCGTTCCTTAGGCAAAAGTTCTGTTACGATTGCAACCCTCCGCGAGATCTCCACAATCGACCTTCGCGACAAGTTCTGCATTTGTTTAGCCGAGCTGACTACACCTATTATGGCGAATCTTGACGAGCCTACATACCTGACGCTTCGTTCCTGGCTATCCACTGCTGGCGGAGTTCTTTGGGTACGAGACAATAGCATCAATATCGCAGAACTTCATATGATCACTGGTGTTGTCCGCGTCTGCCGATCGGAGAATCCAAATGCCAAGTATGTCACATATGCGGTCGACAACACTACGCCCTCGTCAATCACAGTCAGCAATATTCTTCGCATCTTCCAGAAAACGATAACATCATCTGTAGAAGATATTGAACCAGAATACGAGGAAAGAGATGGCTTTTTGTCCGTGAATAGGGCCATTCCCGCACCTTACATCGATAAGAACATTCGAAAAACTGAAGTCCAGGAGGAAGCATCATCGAGACCTATCAACGAGCTACCACCACTCAAGCTGAACTTCAATGTCCCAGGCTCCCTCAGTTCAATATCACTTCTCAAGGATACAACCCACGAAGAACCCGTCCAGTCAAACGAAATCGAGATCGAAGTCAAAGCCATCAGCTTGAATGGTAACCCTCACCTTACCACACTAGGTAGGGTAGACGTTCAAGCCAGTTTTACAAGCTGCGCGGGAATTGTTACCAATACAGGGTGCGGATCAAACCTTCACATCGGTCAACCAGTATTTGGCCTCAGTCGTGGCATTATTCAAACGTTTTCTCGCGGGCATCACCAGCTCTTCACACCGATTCCAAATGATACCGATTTCGAGAAGGCTGCTGCAATGGCTATGCCGTTTGTCATTGCATACCTAGCCTTGGTGCAGAATGCGGGACTTCGAAGAAAAGAAAAAGTTCTGATTGAGAACGCTGCAACTCTGTACGGCCAGGCTGCAATCCAAGTCGCGCAGTATTTGGGTGCATGCATTGTCGCTACGATCGAGGACGAACACGACCGGCAGACGCTCATGGTCACGTACAGCCTGCCGGCAGAAGCGATTTTCCTCAGCAAAGAGAGAGCACGTATATTATCCGTCCGCTCGCAAAGGCCTACCGAAATCGAAGTTCTCATTAGCTTTTCATCGTCAACAGAGAGCTGGGCAGCCTCGGATATCATGGCACCGTTTGGACGAATAGTTTTCGTTCATTTGAACGATGGCCAATCTTTACCAACCTACCCTCTCGGAAATGGGAGCGCATCACTATCCAGGCTAAATATCTCTGATCTAATATCTCATCGATCTGAGCACATTCGACTCGCGCTTGAAGCCGTTTCGCTCCTACTAAGGGGTAACATCATCCACCCAGGTGTACCAATAACAGTGCATCCAATCTCAAGTATCAAGCAAGCCTTTAGCGAAGCAAGAGCAGCGAGTAATATGGGTTATCATGTCATTCAAATAGACCCAGATTCTATTGTCGAAGTAAGTACCCAGTCGTTAAATATAAATGTTAGATTAATCTATTCCAAGGCCACACTTCCGAAATTGCCTTCATACTCATTTCCCTCAAACGCAACATACGTTCTTGTCGGTGGCTTCGGAGGTATCGGACCCACCATATGCCGCTGGATGGCAAGTAGAGGCGCCATGAACTTTATCATACTTTCTCGCTCCGGTCCGAGTTCTACCGCAGCTAAGTTGTTGTTGGAAGATCTGGTAGTACAAAATGTGCACGTTGAACATCCAAACTGTGATATTTCTTCAAAAGAACAAGTTGAAGCTGCATTAGCACAGTGTGCAGGACATTTACCACCAATTAAGGGATGCTTACAGGCATCTCTAGTCCTTCAGGTACATTAGACTTCCCCGAGCGCCACTCCACAATAGTGGGTAATGCTAATCTCTCAAAGGACTCCGTCTTCGAAACAATGACCTACAAAGAATGGACCACCGCGGTCAACCCCCGCATCCAAGGTACCCTAAACCTACATACCCTCCTTCCAAAGGATATGGATTTCTTCATCCTCCTCTCCTCCATCAACGGTATCCTTGGTGCTCGCTTCCAAGCCAACTACGCCGCATCCAACACCTTCCTCGACGCATTTGCACACACACACTACGACGAACGAGTCGTCTCAATAGATATGGGTTGGTACAGCGGCACCCTCACTTCCAATGACTTCTTAAAGGGAAGGTTCGATGGGCTTGGCTGCGTGTACGAGGTATCTGATGAGCAGTTGCTAGGGTTGTTGGATTACTATTGCGATCCGACGAGAAAGATTAATGTGGAGAGCTCCCAGACAATGATCGGTGTTGCGCCTCCGTCGTATGCGCGAATGCGTGGGAGGGAGTATCCAGAGTTACTGAAGCGTCCGATCTGGAGGGTGATGAATGCCCTTGATACTACCTCCAGCATCTCCGAGGGTACCAAACCCTCTCAGCGCAAATCTCTCCCTCTCTCAACCCTCTTAGCTTCAACACAATCAATCTCTGAAGCCATAGATCTTATCTGCAATACCGTAACCCAAAAATTGGCCGCTCATCTCGGCATCCAGGAAGAAATCATCGATAAAGAGAAACCGGTACATGCTGCGGGAGCGGATTCTCTTATGGCGGTTGAGCTAAGAACGTGGTTTAAGAAGGAGGTCGGGGTCAATGTGAGTGTATTTGAGATTATGGGGAATACAAGTTTGGAGGGAATTTGCGCAAAGGCTGCAAGAACGAAAGAAGAGCAGATATTGAACTAGACATAGATGTTATTAGGATGTACAGTGTCGAACGGTACCGTTTAGCTAGGTAGAGCACGGATTTATAGATAACGTGTGGTGCGATTACACATACGTTACAGGTCTAGTAGGAACTTCAGGCAACCTTACATACTCAACATGATCACTTCGTCGCATCGCGCATCTCAGCAATCGCAATCACAATCAATCACGACCCACAGGATTTTTCTATGCCTCTATCGCTCTTCCAGATCCTACTCGCTCGTCTACAGGGGCCTGGCTTCTACCCCATAATCTTGAGCCTAGGGTCCAGGAATTCCGCTGCCCGCACCCAGGCTCAAAGCTGGGAGCTTGCTGGGGCGTCCTGGGACGAGTACTGGTACACGCGGCACGATCACTCTGACGATAGGTTTACACTGCGCGTTCTTGGTCCAGCGAAAACAACCGTGGAGCTTACAGAAGACGGCCTAACCTTTTCTGGGGGCTGGAAGATGACGCGGGCCAACAAACGAGAGGCGTTCCGGCTTCAGTTTCACAGCGAATGCGAATGTATAAGAACGTGACTAGTTCGCTTCAAGATTACGAATTCAATGCTCGCGAGTGGCTTCCGAGGGAGAAAGGATGGTTACCAACAGTGCCGGAGCCCGAGTTGATTCTAGACAAAGTATGACGGTACAGTCAAGACCCGGGACAGACCTATATATAGCTCATGGCTCACAAGAATCTACTCACAAAAGGGCAATACATCAATCTTACGTCAAATTCTTTCCCTATGGCCGAACTAAACAAATTTTTAGTATCGCTCCTTCACAAGTGAAATTCAAATGGGTTAGAACCGATTTGGGTAATCGCTGCCTTCCAAGGTATTGACGTTGCGAGCTTTCATAATGCCCAAGACCATTAGCTCACTCCTCTCCACCAGGCGGGAATTATGCCTCGGGCTTGCTGTTTCGAATCGTGTGCTTAATCCATCGCAGAGATTTTCGTAGAAGTTACGACGATGTCAAGTTCTGACAAGAACACAATTCGCGGAGGTGCAGGTAGGGTGGCCAGCCGCTAGCGATCCATGCCAACCTAGGTACCATTTCCCGAAGCCGCATGACGAGGGAAGGGAACGAGTGAAATTCGAAAGAAAAAGAAGTTTAAGTAAAGTTAAGTATTTAGTTTTAGATAATGCTAAAGTTAAGGAAACTTTAAGCTAAAAGTATACTAGCTATCTATGTATACTTTATATATAGTAATTATACTTTTACTTGCTTTTCTTTTCACTATTAAGTAGGTATAGGTAGTGCGCCTTTGGCCTATGGATCTCCTAACCTTAGAGGTACGAATGGACGGGAAGCAACAAGCGGGACGCGAACCACAAAGAAGGCAAACACGTCAGGCGCAGAATGTCTAGGGAACCGAACAGGACCTTAGCCATCTGCAATTCTCGGATTTTTGATGCCTTGCTGAGCGGTTGCGGAGGATGGAATGAATCCGATATTGCTACCTGCATATCCTGAGGCTGGCTGAAGACGCGATGACGCGCAACGCTAGGGCTGCCATTGGCTTCAGGGACAAGCGAATCACACCCCCTAGAATACCTGTGTGCTTCCGGATTGTTCATCGCTGACAAGGCTACAAAGCTCTTTTGCATTGAGAATCGCTGCACCTCGAACATTGTTATGGTTTCGATGGAGCGAGATTCTCGGGCTATGCCTTCGGCGAATACCGGCGCGTGACCAAAAGATAGCTCCTAGAATCGCCTAATCAATATTTTTTACATCCTATTCCATGAGCAAGCTAAAGGGCCTGCTAGTTACACATAGCACGATTACAAGGACAGACTTAGTTATGCGATCTCTTCTTTTTAACTATCCACCAGTAGTATTGTTTTCCAGCCGAACATGCAGCGTCTCGCGTCAATTCTTCACCCTTCAGGTAAGTCAATAGTCTTATTGTCCTCGGCGAGACCGACATAGTCGCTGTACCATTGATCTAGATCTAATACCACTTCCGATTCGGTTACTGCATCGGAGGTAGCAACCCCAAATAAATAAATAATTGATTGGCTCGTAAAGAATAAGCGACATGTGGGCCGGCACGCATGTCACACACTCGCTTCGTGTTCCCCATTTTAAACGACGAGGGTGGAGCTGAAGATGACCACCCTGGTGATATCGGCGTATATAGTCCTTCTTCCCCATCTTTATGGTACTGCTATTTCCTCACATCTAACAACAACCACAATCTCAGACAACTTCAAAGTCTCACCTTTGCAAGACACCTCTTCAGCGCCGCTAGTCACTTTCGCAAGCCACACGACATGAGCACCGACAACACGGAACCTGACTGGAGCAAGGTTGAGCTTAGCGATCAATACGACTGGGTCGATGGCGTGAGCACCAATGGCAAGCCTTTCAAGATCGGAATCTCCAAATCAAACAGTCAGCCTCCGGGTGCGGATAAAGCCGGGGATCTCCAATCCAATACTGCTGAATCCGGGGATCTCCAATTCAACGCCGCCGAAGCCAAGGGTAAAACCCCCTTCGACATCAATGTCAAATGGCAGGGCCGCCCTCTCCCTCAGGGCTTCATGAGTTATAATAAACCACACGCCGAGGAGACTCGAATCACAAGCATCACTTCCTGGTTTCTCAAGACGGCACCTCTCAATTATAATGAGTTCAACTTCACATGTACTGAGGCATACAAGTTCTCTTTCTACGATGCGACCGGAGACAGCTACGGATGCAATGTGTTTTGGCCTAGGGAAGCCACCATACATTTTTTCATGTATTTCTCGAACAACCCTACGATTGTGAGAATTACTGGGAAATAAAATGGGCAGCCATAACAGCAAGAGATATAATCAGACGATGGGCTTCTTCTTGTTAGCAATAGATGCCGCACATTAATCGGTCTGGCACTTTGTTCTGCACTCTCTCCTCTGAAATGCCGCTTCGCCGATAGCAGCTGTTCCATCGAGGTTTCTCGAATCCTTCTCATGGCTGACTCATTGTGTTGTCGCTATATACCTATACTATATTCAGACCCTCATAATACAACCAACTCAAGTTCCACTACTCCGATTTGCCATCTATCAACTTCCAATCCTAACAAAGCCTTTTGGCGGCGTTAAGCCGCCTGAATAGACGGATAAGATCTCAGCGCTAGTTTACAAGCAGTAGCAGATAATTATGGCACTTACCATAAGACTCAATATTATGCGCTCGATAATGGTGCATTATGCAAGTCAATTTTGGTGTTCTTCACGCACAGGCCCGGCTACAGTGGACTGGTGTAGGTCTCGTGCAACAATTAGCAATCAAAGATGAACCGTTTTCAGCCACGTATACCACGACTGCCAGTTTAAATAAAGTCAGTAGGAGACTATGTTAAAGCTAGGATTAAACGCATTACTTTAGTATACTACTAACCTTATTTAAACTGCCATTGATGGTAGTATACGTGGCTAAAAACCCCTCATTTTGGTGTTCGTTATATTGAAAGTTCTCGATAACATAAATATCAGCATATTTCCATCCCCTATAGCACAGCAAGAAAGCGTCCTAAAAAGATGAACGAAATGTCATTTCAAAGCACTGTATCTCAGCTTTAATTAAGACGTGCTGTTGATCTTTGTGCGACACTTACTCGCTGCGCTATGGGAGGTGGAAATACGCAGATTTTCCAAATAATTGTTGCACGAAGCCCAACAATAGCCCCCGGTCCTAGCCCCTTACTATTTTACGGGCTCGGCAATTTCGGGCTTTCTAGGGCGCTTATTTCCTTCGCCTGTTTCTCCCGATCTAGTTTAGCCCCTGATCCGGATAAGGAAGTCCTTCTATTATATAAAACTAAGCGTCCTCGCGACGATGATTATTTTTGTTTTTTTGGCATTAGGCTCCGATTATTCTTCCTCTTGCCCTACGCAATTCGCATGTAAATAGCCTTGCTATCTAGCGTACGAAGGAACTCAAATACTCTTTGACTTACCGAGCGTCTTCCAGTAACGTCTTTGACGATTTAGTCTATGACGACAGAGCAAACTGTTCAAACAACATGGCCCAATTAAAAGTTAGTGAAGTAGTTTCGAAGATCTCAACCATGACAGAAACATATTCCCCTTGCCCTTCTCTACCTTTTTATTATGTAATACAAAATGTCCTGACCTTTCTTCCCAGGTCCTCATCGTTGGTGGCGGAATCGGTGGTCCATCCCTCGCCTATTGGCTCTCCCGTATCGGCGCCAACATCACCCTCATTGAGCGCTCTCCGCGCATGCGAGCCTCTGGTCAACAAGTCGATCTTCGCGCTCAGGGTATTCCTATGATGAAGAAGATGGGTATCGAGGCTGCTGTTCGCGAAGTGACTGTTCGCGAAAGTGGAACCCAGTTCATTGACCGTAATGGCCAAACGAAAGCCTTCTTTCCCGCTAATCAAAGCGGTAGCGGGAAACAGAGCATCACGTCTGAATACGAGATCATGCGAGGAGATCTAGTGAAAATTCTGTATTCGCTTACTGAGAACCGGAAGAATGTTCAACACTTGTTCGATACCACCGTGGCCAGTTTCACGCAGGATGACGAGAGCGACCCTAACGGCAAGGTTCATGTGGAGTTCCAAGATGGCCGCAAAGAAGACTTTGATCTTGTCGTTGGCGCCGATGGAACTGGTTCAAGGACGCGCAGAATGATGCTAGGCCCAGACGCTCCAGATCCGCGACATCCGATGGGGGGTTGGATCGGATACTTCAGTGTCGCGTCGAAGCCTGAAGACTCGGATCGGGGGACCTTCTGCCTCTTGCCGGGGACCCACCTGTCTCGGACGATAGGAACGAGAAAGGACTGTCCTGAACTCACGCGCGTTCTGATGCTCATGCGTGGCAAAGACGCATCCCTTGAGGCAGCTTATAAATCTGGGCGTCTAGCGGAGTTGAAGACGGCGTGGGCGGATATATATCAAGATGGTGGATGGGAGTGTGAGAGATTCACGGAAGCATTACGACACGCCCCAGAAGCAGACGACTTGTACTGCACTCCTGTCGTGGAGGTCAGACTTCCGAAAGGATCGTGGTCAAAGGGCAGAGTTGTGTTGATCGGCGATGCAGCGCACAGCTCGACAGCAGATGGCTTCGGTACGTATCGCTAAGGGGTACACTGTGCCCCATTTTTCGAAGTCTTAGATGTGCTGAAGTGAATATTTTTTTAAACACTCATGCCCTTCGCAATTCAGACATTTAGGAAAAAAGACAGCAGTACTCACCTCTCTTCTTCTCTGCAACTTCAGAGACCGCGCTAACTTTGTTCATCGTATTAGGAACCACATGGGGCATGATAGGATCTTATGTCTTAGCGGGAGAGATTGCTAGTCTTTACGGAAAGGGCGGGCAATATTCGACAGCTGCTGTGGTAGAGGGATTGAGAAATTATGAGAAGAAGTTTAGGCCCATAGCCACTGCAAATCATGGGGTAGCGAGTGGTTTACCGAGTGGTTCGAATCTATTCTTACTCCAAGATCGAAATTGGGAATCTCGATTATGCATACCTTTGCGGCCGTAGCGGCGTACTTGCGCCTAGATCAGAGGATTGGATTTGATAGTAAGACTTCGAAGTGGCTACTCCCAGAATATCCGGAGCTCGAGAGAGAACAGACTTGACACTAGTTTAATCGATGAGGGTATGTCGCGGTCATAAGAAATGCCACGCACGCTGATATGCATTCTAAGATATGTAGAAGAACATTAAAAGTAATACATTAAAACGGCGTCTTAGCCTCTTTACCTATAACATTATTATTTCACTTTGTCTATTCCTTCTATTAACCTTTCCCTATTTACTACTTCTAATCTATTTCCAACTCCCCAAGGGCCTCACTCTACTCGTATTTAAATCTATCGCTATCAATAAGCAAGCGAAGGGCAGAAGGGCACTTGTTTGAGTCATCACAGAATCCAAATTCCGCGTTGGCTACACGCTAGATACACTTGATGGGTTAGTCTCACTAAGAGCTGCTGCAGTGTATCATTTTCCACCGGGTTATCAGTTTCGACCTCCGCTCCAAATATTCGACCGGGTCTTCTACTTATTGCACGCCCCAGAAACTTTTCGCGCACCTGCCTGAACAAACTCCCCCCGCATTCGCGCCAGTGACGTTACCTGTGTGCAGATTTGAGAAGTTCCTACACCGCTGCTCGCGAAGACGAAAGCAGAAACGCGCGCAAGCCGTTTCCGAAAGAGAAGATAATACAGGAAATTCTTGATATCTTATGGTTTAATTCCCACTTATTCTATGAACCCCGAAATTCTGTATTACGGTAGCTCTGAGGGCGTGCGGATCGGATCGCCAGGGACGAGAACAGAAAGTTTCAGTTAGGAATAGGCTAAATTTCCCCTCACGATTAGCGGCCGAATGTTTCCTCCCGAGGTCAGACACCTGGGGCAGTGATCAGCGAAGATGAAACACCAACCAACCTCCTACTTTTCCGCTGCACCACAACCGCACCTCTCCGGAGCGCCTCTCTATCGCATAAGTCCGCAACATGAAGCTACGGCATTGAGAAGAACGCATAAATAACGCAATCCCCCAATGTTGAAGTTCGCAAGATGACTTGCAAAATCAACCCGCGGAAATGCCCCACATCGAAGCCGATGGAGATCTTGAAACTACATCTAGGCGCTGTGTTTCGCATGGCTAGCGACTATCACCCCTCAGGATTGCCGCTTTGCATCAGATCTATGCTGAGAAATGTGACTATAGGCCTTTTGGCGCGTTTCGCATGATAGCCTGAGGTAATAAGGGATTTCAACCTTGCCTTGGAGATGGCTCGACATCCAGACCATTGTCGACACCGTGGTGGACTTGGGATTCACTGAGACCGAAGGGGTATGAAGACTGGCTGCACCAACTTAGCACTAATTTTAGACAAGTATATCAGAGCCGTGGCGCCCCCAAATACAGAGTTCATTTTTCATTGACGCCAAGTGTTCTTCTTTTCATAACTTCTTTTCTTCTTTTAAACTTTTCTTCTCTTCACTTCCTTCCTTTCTTTACAGGGCAACCTCTTTTCTCATCTTTATTTGACGACTAGTGTCCATTCCTTCTCACACACTCCTTCGATATGCACTTCCTTTCATTTTTTGCTGCCAGTCTAGCAGCATGCGCGACCGCGCTCCCAAATCGGCGACCTGGTGGCTTTCAGGAAATTCGCCCCGGTGGACAGGGCGGTCAAACAAATGGTGTTCAAAATGGACAAAACAACGTTCCCGACGGCCAGCCCGCGAACAATCCGAATAACGACCCAACACAAACTCAAATCAGTCAGGCTACTGCTGCTCCGGCACCCCCGCCAGCTGCTACTACTATTCCAAGTAATCCTCTACCTGAGGCGGGCAACAATACCGGTAACGGTCAAGGAGCCGCCCAGAATGGTTCTTTCGATGCATCCCTCGTTCCCGAATTTGGTGTCCAGGCTGGAATCGGTCCTGACGGAGCTGGGAATTGCGTCGGCAATGGAGGCAAACTTATTCCGTGCCAATGTCCACCAGATCGAGATGCATTCATCCAGAAAGTCGGCGCTGCAGTAGCTGCAGGGAACTCGGAGGGTGTGCCGGTTGAGTTTCCCACGGATAACTCGAGCGCGAGTAAGAAGGCAAGGATTCAGACGGCTATTGTCGTCCTGCAGAACCTAAACGGAAAAGGTGTTGGTTGTCCGGCTGCGGCTACCACGTTCTTGGAGCAGCAGAGGGCAGCATAAAAAATGGTTTATTCAACCTTCATATGGGAAGGCTGGAGTCGGGGGAGTTTCTGGAAGGGAAGGTTGGGATATACGGTGGTATGAAGGAATATAACTAGATACCAGGGTTTGTTTAGGTTGGCGTTTGAAGCATCATGACAAACTATAGCTATGAGTGCATGGCCCAATTGGTTTTTGTTCTATCGGAATACAAAGTTCAAATGATTTCATTAGGCGTATATATTGTGGCATATAACAACCCAAATTATGTGCAGTGACCCTTTCACTCTCTGCATCTGTCTCCCTTATCTCCATTTTTCATCACTGACCCTACTTGAAAACATCTGTTCATGCAAGTCAGCCAAGAAATCGTCTACTGAAACTTGAACGAATCAGGCTTCGCTAATCATCTTTTGGCGTCTTATTGTAAATACGATAGTTTTGTTCAAAGATAGGCCCGAGGATATGGAATAAAGGAAAACGGTCATGTCTGATTTCGGCTCCAGGTTCTGAATAAGCAGAGAAGCATGTTATAGTCGTACACCCACCAAGAACTCTATGTCATATTCAAGTTATCAGCAAAGCAGCAGATCATCACGAAAATCTAGATAAGATAAGAGGACGAGAAACGAACAAATATCGCTTCTAAAATATCAATCCAACCACACTCGAATTTATATTATCGTTAGAGCATACCTAAGAGCTGTCCGATGCCAATCTACAGAAATTTTGTCCAGTTGTAAAGTCCTGCTGAAGTAAGTCAGGTTGATCTGTTAGTCGCACTGTTGTTACTAAGAAGTTCCGGAATGGACAGTGGTAGGAGAATTGGATCAGGGCCATAGAGGCCAAATGCCCCGCCACCCGTCTGATAAGTGTCCACATCAAAAAGGATAGAGCAGTCTATTGGTAGCAATGTTTAGCAAAGTGGCGGGACCCGATTTAGCCCTCCGATAAGCTGAAAACTCCGATAAGCAGCAGGTGTTACCTCTAGGCATCTTCACGCGAAATTGATGAAGCTCATCCAACTGACTGATTTGAGCACGAATCTAGGTTGCTTTTTGAAAATGAAAGGGCGTGCCGATGGCGGCGCTTGCGATTTCACCGAGATGGTTTTCGTCTCCACACTCATCATGACGAGGACTAAGGCGGGGAAGCACTACAGTTTTGCCTTCTCTCCAAACTCTTGGATGGACGAAACAGCACCATTTCAAACTCTAGTCATTGGATTGGGTTTATGGCGTGGCGCTCTCGTGATGTGAATGTTTGTAATATGATTGGGAAGGAAAATACGGCGGAAACTCAGTTGCACTCAGTCCCATCCACTGGAGTTTTAGGGTGCCTCCGGACACCGAAATAACCCAGCGGTTTAGTTTCCTTCTTTGTGCATTTGGATATTAAGTATCAACCATCGTCTGTTAGTTATCTCTCAGCCGCACCTCGTTCGCCGATTGCTACCCCCTGCGATTAGCCCTCGTGGTTCTATTCGCTATCGGATTTCATCGCTTGTCGCTCATGTAATACATCACCGCGTTTCCATTCGCAAGTCGGGTTACACTGCATGGGAATGACGTGGTGCAGCTCGCTCTCAAGGGGTTCATGCCGATTCACGACCACACTTCGGGAAGTACGAAGGGTCTGAGCCCAAGAATATGATATTGGTGCTCTACGCGTACACCCAAAACTTTTGGCTGCTTTCGTCGATACAGGTGCGCTGTGGTGACACTGCAGCGGGCATGTGTCTCTCATCGTCCATTTAGCCTTCATTCAAGCACCTCTTCTTCCATGCCCCTTAATATGACTTATCGAACTTCATATTCATCTTTTCCGCCCCCAAACAACGCATATATGAACATTGAACGAACGCCGAGGGGATTGCAGAGAATATGGCCTCATCTCTTCTCGCATGAGCTTTATTGAAAACTACACGTGTCTTTGAACAGCGCAGCCAGACTTTCACATCATGTCATCTATTTTGGGTGTCGACACCCAGCCCGGCGTCTATTTAGGTGTATGGGTCAATTGGTCAAGAGGACGAATCCTTGGGTCAACCCTCACTGTGACAGAGAAGAACGGTGCTCTTCTAGTGGCCTTTGTCGCTTTATTCATCACTTTCGTTGGCTCAAGTCTCTGGAGAATCGGTTGTTTCGCCTTCCACCATGGATATTCTGCTGCAGGGCCCCAGGACGGCATCTACCACCATCGGCAGGCGGTGCTCAAGAACTCCGACAACGCTACTGCTGGTCTAATAAGCTGGTATGAGCTTCTCAAGGCCTGGCGAAAGGTTGGCCATCGACCATATCGCAGATTGTTACCCGTCACACTATTCACTGTTCTACTAGCTGTCTCTTTTACGGCAGCTAGTCTTCTCTCGTCGAGAATCGCATCAGCCATGGGGCAAGAAGTCCTCATACGAGGAAACTGTGGAGTCAACATACTGGGTCACTATATCGCTGGACAAGATAAGAATCCTGCCGTTGAGACAAACCCAGAGTTCTTCACTGTGCTATTGCCATTTCTTAGTCAACGGTTAATCTCCTTCTCCAACTATGCGCTCAGTTGCTATTCGAACAATAACAATACACGCGGCTGCAACACTTTCTCTAAACCCCGACTGCCCTTTTCATCAAATTCCAACGCTAGTTGTCCATTTTCAGGAGAAATGTGTCGCCGTTCCGATGGCAATCTTCTCCTCGACACAGGATACCTGAATAGCCATTTCGATTTCGGGATGAATGCTCGACCGGAAGAACGTTTTCTGTACCGGCGAACGACTCACTGCGCCCCTCTAGTTACCGATGGGTACAAAAATCTAGTGAATATCTCAGAATCTGGAGTCGAGACACCATACGTGGAGTATTCATATGATCGCCATTTACCGTTGTCCGAGTCGAAAGGAAATGTCACGTACGCATATCCTTACAAATCGGTTCAAGATAAGGCCAATATATACCGATCGCGGACATATATCCAAGAATACACGTTAGGGTCCGTGGCCAGTAGAGGACTCGAAATCTGCACCTAGGCTAACTTGTACAGATACACTTATGCTAATGTTATCAATGGCTCCGTCGCGCACAATCGCGCATTTACGCCCATCGAAGGGGTGTACCGTAACGATGCCGACGTCACTTTGCTTTTTCTTTCGAGTAATCAAGTCGTCAGCCCAATAGAAATCAATGATCCTTGGTACTCCGCTCACCAGCAAAGTTCCGGTTTCCGTCTCAGCTTCACTGGATGGGGAAACTTAACTCTGGGCGGATATTTTGGGGACGAAACGGCTTCCGTCCTTGGATGTGCAAAGCAGTACCAAATCTGCTACCCAGATAAATCAGGCAACCCATCACGATGTTCTCGGCTCGGCGGCAAACAAGAACTATACTGGTTACTTACAAGCTTGGAGCAGAGCGATGCGCAACTAAACAGGACGAAATGGTCAATCATGTCCGCGCTAACGGGGAATGAACTGGACGCTTTTGTGCAAACTCTTGGAGCTGGGTCCTTGAGTTCGAAGTATAGCCTCGTCAGCGGCATTCAGGGACCCATCCCGGATAATCAATGGCAGCTAGACGTAGAGCACTGGCACGCTGCGACACTAGTTGCCATACAGGGGAGTGCCGTAGATGCTGCTTCCGGACCTAGTAATCCAGAGATGAGAAAGTTTTGGCCTCCACCGGCGAACGATCAGGAGAGATCAATTTGCAACAATCAGGTCAGTGTGACTTTCATATTACTCTCGAGAAGGGTCGCAGGGGGTTTCACATAGACTTATAAGTGAAAGACCGCCTGGTAGATACAGTCCTGCTTTGCTACTTTTGGTGGATCCTTTTGCCTGCATTCTCGATTCACCTCCCTTGCTAGGCACATTTCTCCTTAACCGGGGAAATGATGTAATGACGCGTCGACTAATCTAATATTCCAACGCTCACCAACTGCAGAAAATCATCTCAAACGCACATTCAAATTTCAGTGTCTTCGGTTTATCGTTTACGTTCGGCATGGGTGGCTTGATAGTTATCATCTCCTTCATGCTCCAGTCGCCCACGGGCTTCTTGCGAAAGCGCTATAGTCGACATGCTTATTCATCTCTGGAATGGAACACTAATGGCACACTTCAGTTGCAGCGTCTCGCCCACGAAGAGCTGGGGTTGGGGACTTGGAGTGCGTGTACGCAGGATGTACCAACCACTTACAAAGGGGAGAAACTTGCGTTTCTAGACATCACAGATTCGGATCATCCTGTTCTTAGAGCTGCCTCTCTCGAATTTGTCGATGATCTTAAAACCAAGGACGATGGCAAAGAGCAACCAAGAATTAAGCATGTTGAAGATACACAGGGTGTTAGACAAGGTGAGTTACTGTACACATTCAGCAAAGCGGTGGCTCACATTACATAGCATCTTGCTCTTCCGAAAGTATTCGCAGTCAAAGTGATCATACCAGCCCAACATTACCTGGTGACGCCATATGCGAATGTTAATCCGGGACAATTGTCGAAGTATTGAGAATTGTGGCTGAAAAAGAGTAAATCAGGAGTCAAAGATTGGAATGCGTCAGGGACGGAATTCTGCGGATATGCTTCTATAACGGCATTTAGAAGGTCGATAAGAATGCGATTGCTTTCTCTGAAGTAGGAAAAGCCCTAGTTTTGACGATAATAGTATGATTGTACGACTGTGTGCCGGGTTCCGGTGAAACAGGGTAGTTAACTAAATAGAGCTAGATTTAGGGTGATCTATGCAGTTCCCATCCGTTGATATACTGCGACCACTGGAAATGGACCAAAGCTTTGAAAATACAATATTTGAGGGAACAAGACAATCTCATAACTTAGTTATAGCTAAATAAACAATATTTCGTGACTTTTGTTTCGTTAAAATTATAGTCTCCGTCCTGCCCTAAACGTATAGTGCTGCGTACTGTATTCAATTCATTTTGATCACTATCACTACCTCCGTAAAATGTCTGAACCTACTCAAGATTTGCTGGCCCGGTCTAGAAATGGGGTCTTTGAGTAACCCGTAACACGTATTTTACTGCTCTGTCGTCGGTAGTGCCGCGATCATGGCTGTCTAGAACGACTATGTAGGCATCGGTAACCTGGAGCTTAATTTCTCACTACGTGCTACCTACACCGCTACACGCGTAGTACATGCGCAGAACGCTGATACGATCAGTTGGTATATTCAACGTTAGACTGCGGTAAACAGTGCTGGAAAATCCATGGAACTGGCGGCAATTTTTAATTGAAAGGCTATAAATGCAAAGGCATTTGCTGTAGTCCAAGATCACTCTCCCACTGCTTATCCTATTCTTCCTTCGAGACACTAAAGATTTCAAGTGGGTCAGGCATTGGAAACCTGTTCAACCGAAAGAATGCTGCGAGCAATACGCCGATGGATGACAGCTGCGCCCCCTATAAGCATTTCGCTCGATGCTTGAAAATAGAACCAATCCACGTTTCGTCATTATGGCCACGCCTATTGGGAGCATCACAGTTACGAATAATGTTCCTTTTCCTTTGGTCGCATATGAAGCCAGGCGGATGATGGTGCAACAGGTCTTTACCTTTCCGTTAGGGTAGGATATGGGAGAACAGTGACTATTACCCGCTCGAAATGGCTGGCTAGTCGTGAGCCCTCCCTAGTGCTGATATCAATAGCTACCACGTGCGATGAAGATCCCACAGAGTAATAGTTGAGGATTGGGTTGAATATAGCCGGATCGTATCTCGGCTGGGCGGTGATGTAGTTGTTTCAATAAGTGAATTCAATGTTCTCAAGTTTCTAAAAGTTCCCATCTTCATTCTTGGCTGTTGGAATCACGGCTCAAATTGATCACTTCCCTTGCTCCTAAGACTCGGGAGGCTCAAAGGTAATATCAAGTGCGTGGCAATTAAGGGAGGTAACAATATTTACAGAGAACAAGCAATGGATGTCTTACACTGTATCCTTCAATACACCGACTGCCGAACCTTGCTCCATTTACCATCTCCCCAAAGATCTGAATACTATGAGTCCTACATACCAAATTTGATTTCGGAACTTTACCATTTGCGAGGTGCAACTAGATCTGTCTGACAGTACATTTTGAAAGGGTGGTGACAGATCCGTGACCAACACCCTCGGCTGTGAAAAGAGCGAAGCCAAGAAAATAGAGATGCCATCTTCTTGGAGCCTCGAATTGGCGACATAGGATTAATCATAGCATGAAAAAAAATTAGGGAGCTTGTCTTATGCACATGCCAAAAATTACAACCTTGAACATATGTATTTACATGCTTGTTGCATAGTATGCATACACGACTATCAAAAGAAATTTTATGCTTGAATCTATGATACAGAACCCTAGTCACCTGGAATAATGCATTGAATGACCCGAATGGAAATTACGGCCGCTACCACTCCAATTCTTCAATGCCCTGGCATATTGTATACCACATATCTTCACGAAGAACTTCGAAGAAATGAAGAAGTCCAACACCCAAACTGGTAAAGTCCTCGAAGATGCCCCCTTACTACCAGCATTCTACTCTATAGCTCTTACTCTTCCCGCAGTCTCTTGAGTGGCAGGGACGAATATCCCGGCATCGGAGGCTGCGCATCGAATTTCGGTGCAGCAGCGAGCGGATGCCTCACTGACTTTGCGGCGTTGGGCATGGTGTCAGATGAAGTCATTGACTTCCTTGACAGTCCCCGCTTCGGGCTTCGCGTCCGTGGTGGAGGAAGCGGCAGACTGGCAATGGCAGCCTTGATGTTGTGAAGCCGTGCGCCAACAGCGTACTCAAGAATATTGCGGAGCATCTTGCGCATGTCGACCATGCCAGTATCTCTAGGTGTTAGTGGCCTCAAGAAGGCCTGGTTGACAAGCTCCATGTGATAGTCCGCTCCTCCATTTTCATTGGTCTCGAGCCAATGCACCCAAAGTTTCACAATGTCGGTGTCGGTAGTCAACGAGAAATGTGCCGTGTCGACGATCGATGGACTATGCTGTGCGGTTCTGTAGAAGTCGTGGAGACTGCGCACAATGGCTGCACCGTCTCGCGCACCCTGTAGCGAAGCATGATAGTGGCCTTCTCCACTTTTTTGGCTCTTCCACTGGCAAGTGAGAAACGGGAAGTGAAGTTGTGTGGTCAATGCGTGTCTGCCATGTCATGTCAGCTACGATACGGCTGGTTTGCAACCTGGGAGCAGCTTACCTTGTAATCTTGCCCTCCTCTATCCGCTCCAGCGCCGCCTTTGAGTGCGGATTCATCGAATGTGCATCCTGCTGGGTAATGTAGCCGACAGCATGATCGGGCCGCAGTTGCTCAAGAGCCCCGTATTGTCTCTCCACCCACTTGTCCGGCGCGGCAGGTAACCAGTGGCGGTCGAACATGACCTCGGGAAGAACCTGAATGAGCTCCTCACCGTCGTCGATTTCCGTCTTGAAGAACAGATCCCTCGCGAGCATCTCCTTGCCCTGCAGTTCGTTCATGCCGCGCGTTCTCCTCGAGTTCCGGGCAAGCCGCGCCGCTGATGGTGTAGTTGGCTTTTGCATGTCCATGACTACCTCATCGATGTGTTTCTGCAGCGTTTCCGGGATGTCCCCACGATGTATGAACATGCCATATGCCGCCTGCTGTCTATCAATGTCCTTGGCAGGTTCGGCGGAAAGGGAGGCGTCGCTGACTGAGGCAGACTGCGCCATTGGAGGATGCAATGCGTTCCATAGTTTGAGGTTCTCGCTTGTGAGACTTGCAGGTGCGGTGGAGGACGCATCGGTCGCGGGTTCGTTGACGGGTTCGGCGGTGGAGGATGCCCGAAGTCGAAGAGATTCGGCAATTTCTGGAGGTTCTGGCTGGGTGTTGAAGGAACAAAGGAAGGGCTCTTTGCAAGCGATCGTTGCCTCTGGATGTATGCGGGGAGATTTGGCTTCGTAGAGGGTTTGTTGGGGACACGAGCGCGATGTTAGAGGGCTCGGAAGAGCGCAGCGCGCCCGCTTGGGGGACGAGCGGGCGACCTCTGATTCTTCGGGTGCTGTGCGCTTTCCAAGCATAAAGACGAATAGAGGGAGGAGATGTATCTTCTTTTAGAGGTAATATTAATGGTAGAGGGCTGCTGTTGTTTCCCCAGATTGATGTTCTGTGCTCACGGTAGCTGCTGGCTGACTAAGGACCGCGGCCTAATAAGCTACCAAGTCCATTCCTATGCACAGACGAAAACCACCCGGGACTTTATAACCTCATCTTGCGCCTTACAGAGAGCCCGTGACGAGGGTACAAATCCTTAGATGCTGGTCTCTTGCCCAACCCTTCTTAGCCTAGTGTCTCGTTCAAGATATGGAAAGATACCTGCTTAACATATGCACTTTCCAGATAACTTTTTTTTTCTATTTCACTACAGCGAAAATAGAGATAACTAATTATGGCATGACTACATCACGAGAACCAAACTTGTCCTTACAACTAGATATATTATTGAAATATAGTAACTGGAGATTTTCTATATGCCGAGACTAGGAAGTCTTCGAATACTAACCCACTCCGAGCTAAGATGCAGTGTGCGTGAGTACAATGCTATCCGCAGTAAGGTCTTTCATTCTAGTACCTCCAGACCCTTGTGTGATGTGTGTAGCGCTCTCAGTATCAGCGTTGCTGTTGTAGCCCCATTTTCTGAAAATGCCATTAGCGTCAGGAATCTCCTCTCGCGTCGATCGTCGGAAATGCGAAGTGGAAGGTCCCAGCGTTGTAACTTGGGAAGCTGTTGGTATGTAGTAGGAGCAAAAATGCTTGACCGATGGCATGCATGAGGCGGTAACACCGGACCACATCTCGACCTGTCTGCTCAGGATTAGCTATTAGCCAAGCATTGGCCTACGAAGTATTGCTGCTTACATCCAAAGCAAGGTGTAACCGACTTTCCAAGTAGTATCAGTCGGGTAGTTCTGAAGCAGAACGCGGTAGTATAGGCTTATTACGGACGCTACCGCTCCTCTGAAAGAAGTGTCAGCGAGATTGTGTCGACTGAAAGGAATGCATGTAATAGGAGCGCTTACAGAGCACCTGTCATGAAGATGAGCATGACACCGAGCTTTTTTTGGCGTGATATATTTAGACTCCACACTGCTGGTATTGGAAGAATAAGAAGAGTCCAATCGACCATCATCCCAATAACACCGCCAGGGATAGAGAATTTCGCAAATATCAGATAGTGCCACGATAGCATGCCGTCAAGAAGTGACTCGCCTGGCCATGGACCATTCAAGACGAATGCCGTGATTGATACAGAGAGGTAAAACATGGCTGTTAGAGCACCAATAACGTATCTGTCCAACGAGAGGAAAAGATTAGCACATCGTGTGTCACCATTATACCACTGAGAACTCACACACTAATGCGAACGTAGCACATTACACCGAAAAGATGATAATACTGTATGAAAAGGCTCATCTTAATGAGACCTAGCGCAGGAGTTGACATTGTCGTGCACATGTAGCTTTGCTGTGTTGATGTTAACCACAACTACTAGCGCAAATGATGGGAATACTTACCATGAGACTAGCATGACCGATGGCCTGGTCCAAGTGCACGTCCCATTCATGGCGACCTGCCGCGCCGCCGCGACAGCCTGCAGCTGGTCAAAATGGGATATAAAAGCGCGAGAAAGATTACGCAATACCCATGACAACTCCTGAGAAGTATGCGATGCTAAACATCTAGACGCTGATATCAGAGTTGAGGTCTTGTTGCTTGATCATTGTTATGATTCGCTCACAAATCCTAATACCACAAGTGCTATATTAAGAGATTAGCCTAAGAGTATATGAGAGCGTGAGACACTAGGTGGACTTTACTATCGTCCCATTTCCAGTTCTTCGCAATTGCGATTTTCACATGCGCACGGATGCCCAAGGAAAGAGTTGCTATGATAAGGTAAGTGATTGAAACCCCCAAGATTACGGGCACCCGGGTGGGAGGGTTTTCGAAGTTTGCTTCCACGTTGGGAGGCGGTTGTGCGAAGGGTATAATCCTGTAAGCCTCAGGCGGCAAGCTCTTCAGAAAATCGACACTGGGTCCTGAGTAGGTTTCCTTGGGCATGATGAATCCTCCTCAGGTGCAGAACAAAGCTAGGCTGAATTTGGTAGATGTAAGATGAGCCAAATATCGAGTCTTATAGCGTTTCCATCGAAGCTCCTGAGGTGTTCTTAAATTATTGACTTCGACCCTGTAAAAGTATAAAGGTACAAAAGTGTATTGATTGAAGTGGAGCTGAGGGGTGCAGAAAGCTCCTTATATACTAGCTCACTGGCGCGTAAACAGTACCGTTAAAAAAGGCATGCTAGTACCTGCCAACCAAGGATGATATTTCTGGAATCAGAATTGTTTCCAGCAAACCCCACTGAGCCGAGGTCACCACCCGATAGACGCATATCGAGGGCGCAGTTGTGAAGCCAACCTCTCGGGCACAAACATCCATCACGACAGGTTTCTCTTGTAATATACAGATCAATAGCGCCGATCAATTGTGCGCTATATATGTGAATTTGCGTCTGGATTTTTCTAGTAGGTCCGCAGCTTGGGGACGCCAGTCCGCCATGCCAGCCAATTGTATGGTGAAGGTTAATGAGGACGTTCATGTCGGCACGTATGGGATGGGTCGCACTATATGATAGGACGAAAACGGCCGCAAGGCAAACAATCAAAGCTTCCTAGTGTGTTGAAAGTCCGAAGAATGCAGTTTTGTGCCGAGGGTAAGACACCGACTGATGGCGCGCTCGCCCCCCACTATTTCCTGATGTCATCTTACTGGGAGACATTACTACAACTCTCTTTTTTCTTTGTCCGACTTTGGCATTAGCTGGAGCAAGATACAAGAAACTTCCGCTCTCATCATTCTCTTTGGCACTGCTTTAGTCGCGGTATATGATCTTGGTGTCCTCTACGGGCTCGCGCTCGCATGGCGTTGGAGCTACCTGATTTATATCCCTCTCATGTGGCAGAGCTTCAGCCTCATCTGGAAGCTTTGGTAAAAAGCACCAGTAATTTCAAAGAAAGTTCTATACCACTTTAGACAAATGTGATTTTGGTAGCATATTCTACACTTCTTGTTAGGTGGGAACGACTTTTCGCGACTCGGAGACTCTTCTCCAAGAATCTTATGACGCGTTATCACCACTATCCTTGGCGGTATGTATCGTAGAACTCAACTTTGGCAGATGTACTGCATTTCCTTGCTAAAGGCCACTATGATAGGAGGTAGAGAAGACGGATGCAAAAAATCTGGATCATGCCCGTTCTTCTACGCATATTCACCCGCGTAAGCCTCGCCTCGTTCATCGGCGAAGATCAAGGCAACTCATACTCGTTATACAAATAATCGCGCACGTTATTCAGCTCTCATGATGAGTCACTGACGCAAATCTCTGGAGCCAACCGCCCCGACGTATACAACGATGTCATGTGCTTCTATTGGAGCTGCGCATTCGCATTTCCTTTTGTACAGCTCCTACCAAATCTTCTTGTTCCGCACGGACAAGCCTCGAGGTAGTGTACGCTTTGATGCTTAAAATCTGTAGATTCATTACACCAGTGGTACTATGCTTTGGCATACCACGTCAGAGAGTTTATACCTTGATCTTGCGCCTCACACAAAAATCCCTTGATATGGATACTGATTCAAAGGAAGCAGCGAGTATCTTCTGTGTAGATTGTCGCGCAACACATCCCTGACATTGAGTTAGAAAAAGCAAGTAAGTGTCGTCACGTGGATCACGGAGATAACTCGCTTCGAGCAGGCTACAGAAATTGCAAGACTTACTCTCGGTCTTGTGTTTCCTATTGCTTTACAGGCCCCTATGGTATCACAAAAATGCAATATTCCTTTCGTCTCCAGCGCTGACGGATCACCAGATTGCACAATTTTTTATCCGCAGGTTCTGCAAGCATCCTGAATATAAGGGACACTCATCGCAGAAGCCCGGAAGTATCAAGAAGTTGCTTTCGGGTCATTGAACAAAGAAATGTCTTACTTAGACAGTTTTGTAAAAGAGATTGCGCGTTTGAGTCCTCTGCCAGATGGGTGTAATGTCCCAGCCGGTAACTGGATAGCGGTACCTCAGCTTGCACAAATGCATGATGAGAGAATATGGCCACGCGCGGAGACGCTCGAAGGCTTTTGTTTTGTGGATGAAGAAGTTGGGACGTCTTTGGCACGACTTACCCACCCATGTCATGAATTCCCCTTGTGGGGTTCATTTCGGCATTCATAGTCAGTGCAGTCTTCTCGCCCGTTATTTTTCTACTGACTATCATAAAGTTCAGCCCGATTTTACGTGTCCATAGTCTGAAAATAGTGTTGTCCCATATTTTCTTGGACTACGAAGTCCAACTCCCGTTTTCGGAATCTAATTCACACTTGAACTTGGGCAAGGTCAGGATCCGGAACCCGCTCACTACTCTCCTTACGTCCAAAAAAAGGCTGCAGACAACCAACAGGATGGTGAGCTCTAGAATTCGAGCGAGAGTGGGTGACTTGGGAGAACATACGGATACATCGTCGCTCGAATGAGGATCGAACGAACTTATGTGATTGAAATAGTAGGACGTTAAGTCTTCTTCCCTGTAGTTTACTAAGCTTGAATCATTTACTCGAAGACTTGGCTGAAAGTGCACTGAATAATGATGATCATAAAGTCGGTAATATAGCTCACTTGATAGCCAGGAGGTTGTGACTAGGAACTGCACGGCGGCTCCAACATCAGAGAGGAATACCACACTTATACCTACGGTCTCCATAGTACCAATACCATGTGCATTAGTGCGAGTGATCATGCCTGAAGGTGATTCAGGCTGCTGTGGCGGTACGGGAATGAAACTCTGATGCCGTCCGCATCCAAATAAGCGTCTTCTTGTAAGCTGATTTTGCACCAAGGCGATGCGGGAAATGAATTTCGAGGCGTTATCCGCCTGGAAGAGGTTCTGAGCAAGCAAAATCTATTGCGGCGAGGCTTGCATGAAGTGTGTTTGACAGTCCGGCCGGTAAAGGCAGTCTGCTGCGTTCATGTGTGGCACAAAACAATCTATGCTCGGGAAGTACGAAGACACATGAGCGAAGCAAACTCAAGCATCGCTGTAGTTGGGATATTGATAGCGGCGTAGTTGAAGCGGCGTACAATGTCACGACTAGCCGCTAATGGAGCAAAGTCACGTGATCTACTAAGGAGTCATTGTTACACTTAGGTTACACGAGAACCCTGTAATGTAAGCGGGCTACGCCACTGCAACCTTCCTCTCAACAAAGAGGCACGGCTTCAACAGCGTGCTATACACTCAAGACTTTCCAACGCCTCAGTATGGCCTCGACAAACTCATACTTTAGGTCCATCGTGACCAGCCATGTTGAAGCTCATCCGAAGCTCGCTTACGCAATCCTCGCGACACTAGCAATATCTGTGGCTCACTACGCCGTCACATCAGCTCTATATGGCAAGGTAGCTCACAGTAAAAGTCTTCAGAAAACACCGCCGGTTGTTCCTCACTTCCTTCCATTCATCGGTAATGTTCCGTGGCAATTCGCCTGGAGCCCTATCGAGTTCTTCAAATCTAGGTAGGCACATTCCCGCTCCTGCGAAAGGGTCGTGATACTCCTGTACTCACTGGACTTAGCTACTATGCCTTCTTGCAACATCCGGTTCGCATTAGGCTCTTCACTAAGGAGCTCTACATAATACAAGGGCGTGAAAATGTGGTCGCACATCTCGCTCAAACTTCAACCTCGAATACCATGTTCAACGCTTCGTTCCTCCGCCAGACCTGCGCTATGTCTAGTTACGCTGTAGAACGGCTGGGAAGCGAAACCGAAGAAACACCAAAGTATTTCGAACGCAAGTATTTGGCAGCTGCACCGCTCTATGCATGGAGCTCATCTGTTATTCATCGCTATTTAGCGGGTCGAAGCGCACTTCGACTATCCCAGCGATTTGAGAACAACTTAAGAGGTCGTATTGAAGGACATCAAGCCCTGGCCGTACCCGAAGGGGTTGTGTTGAACAACTTCCTAGACTTCTTCATCGATGACGTTACGGCCGCTTTACTCGATGCCATGTGCGGCAACGGACTGCTCGAGCGCAATCCCGCTTTTACCGGAGCTTTCTGGACTTTTTGCGAAAACTTTCCGACATTCATGAAACAGATACCACGGTTTTTGGCACCTCAAGCGTACAATGCGCGTGAAGAGGTGCTCGCGGCGGTAGCAAATTGGCAAACATGGGCAAGCGAGAACTTCGACGCGAACACAACTCCGCTTGATGAGGATGGAGATGACCCATTTTGGGGCTCTAAATTCTTCCGTGAAAGATTCTCAACCTTTGTTTTCGATATGGGATTTGACGCTCGGGATATGGCGTCCATGGAACTAGGCTTTCTATTTGGGTACGTGGCCTGAAGACAAAGACTTGTGTGGGAAATAACAGCTAATACAGTCCGCTCTAGTGCGAGCTCAAACGTTACCGTGAATACCTACTGGTGTGCCATCGATGTTTTCAAAGATCAAGTCCTTCTCAAGGATATCCGTAAAGAAGTACAAGCGTGTAAGACGGAGGACAAGGGCGATCTTCGGTTTGACATCAGTAAACTTATTCAGCAGCCGCTATTACAAGCCGTGTTTGCAGAAAGTCTGAGGTTGCGCTGTCACAATATGTTCATCCGTAAGACAACAGAGGCAATCAATATTCTGGAATGGGTCATCCCAAAGGACCGCTTTGTCATCGCATGGTCTACCCCAGGTCAGTTGTTTCTGTACGTCAATGCTCTGAGGTAGACTAACTCGGCTCCCTCTCTGTAGGACATATGGATTCGAAAGTGTGGAGCGATACAAATGACATCCATCCTGTGGATACTTTTTGGCCTGGACGTTTCTTGAAATACACCGACAAGTCTAAGTTCGCGCAGTTCTCTCTAACCAAAAGAGAAGGCTCGTGGCTTCCGTTTGGAAGTGGTGCAAATCTCTGTCCCGGGAGACATTTTGCTAAAATTCACTGCATTTTGACGTTAGCCATGATGGTAGAACGCTTCGACTGTGAAATCCTCGCCGAGCCTAAGGACCTGAAAATCGATCTAAGCAAGTTCGGAATGGGAGTTCTTGGGCCCAGCGGTAAAGTTGCTGCCCGGCTTCGTCGGAGGGAGAAAAAGACTGAATGAATACGGAAGATGATTATTAGATGCTGCAATCTCGGGTTTCGAGTCCTTCTATCTATGCGTTCATGTTGTTATCCATTATCACGGCTTCAAGGCCAAATTGCTGTTGAGTCAAAGTCAGGTGATTTCAAGCACTGTGTAGATTGAATGTAGGTGGCAGAAGGTTTTATATGCAAGGCTAAAGTAAACGGCCAAGAGACAGGGGTTCTAAATCGCAATAAGTACGCTTTCAGATCACAGAGTCTATTGAGACGGCTTCTTCGGCTAGGAAATTTTCAATATCGTATCTAATGACCCCGTCCCTTTTAATGATAGAGAATTGAATGATGAACTCCGTGACTAACTTATGCAGTCGATTGAGTTTTGCCTAATAATATAGTACAGGACACGCCTGTATATTCCTGGGACTATGACGTGGTAGCCCAGACTAGTAAGTGTATATGGGATCAATCACATCCGCATAATTACTGGCTACCTTTTATGCATATATATGTACAATATACCACGCAAGCACATGCCGTGTGCTGATAGGTAATTCATTGTTTGTCTCATATCGCAAGGTCTTGGAGTTGGATTTATGGAGGAAGTGACATCACGCGGGACAGAGAACGTTTTCATAAGGACTATGAAGAGAGGATGTTGCTTACCACAGCATGACGCGTTACGGTACTCCAAAAATGGTGAGTAAGGGATCCATTCCTTTTTTACGTTCAGGACATATCTTCTTGCTGGCAACTTTTCCTTGTTCCCATTCATTCGTCAAGGCTCTAGACTCGACCATTTCGTCTGTTCTTCACCTTGAAAGCTAGAAATTGTATACATTATACTAATTCTATTGCGACCTAGAATTGAAGTACTGGTCGATGGAAGATGGGGATTTGTGGTCCTCTGCGATTCTGCTAGCCAAGCTTTGAGAAGTGTGGATTGTAGATAAGTACAAGCGCCGGTCCACGTACACATACTGTGTAAGGATTGACAATGATTCAGGACTACGTTCGCCATAAGAACGTGTGTAGACTTGCAAAACCAATAACACTCGGGTTCAGTTTATCGACGCATGTCGACACCAGACAACAGAATGTGTAGATACGTTGCCATCAAGCGCTCTACACTCTAGCCTGCCATCTAGTCTATGTATATCTCTCTTCTATTGGGTAGCATAGAAACACATAAAAAACTAGTCAGGAACCTCGGCGATAAGGTAAGATTAGTAAATTCGATGTAGCAGCTAGAGAGTGCGCAGGTTCATATGGAAGAGCCTGTACCGAGCTCTTCTTCGAACTCTTCGTTCATGCTCTGGGAAGCCATCCTGTTGTATTAGCGGCCGTTAGAAGGCTCGCTGATGTCGCTTTTCACATCAAGGGATGCCGCCGAATTAGGCAGTGTTTGTCCTCGCGTTAATTAGCGCAGAGCGCTATCTAGGAACAAATCTTACATTTACGCACTAAGCGTCTTAGTAGATTCGCCACCACTCAGCCACATCGGGCTATCGGCCGTATGAATGCATATGACGGCATCCCCAAAGATCTTCAAACACCTCATCGGGGTGACTCGGAATCACACTAGCCAGATATAGAATTCGAGGGAGAATTACATTCCGGTTGCTGTGTTTCATGGACAGAAGACAGATGTTGTTTATGCTGTTTAGCATCAGGGGGCTGGTGATTTCGGGCGTAAGACCTGGAGCATAGAGATGAGGTGCTATGTATTTGGTATTTAAGAAGCTGTTGTGAACGCAACATTTCTATTCCATCTCATCTACAACAGGAACAGCTTGCGATTTACACTTAGACAATCTCATACCTCCTAGTTACCCGATAGTCAAGGACAATGCACTCCTCAAGCATTTCCTCCGCTCTACCTATCCTCATCTCCTTTCTCTCGATTGGTTCTGGAGCAACGCCCCCGACCGCGCCCATGCTAGGGTTGGTGCCTGTGCTCTCTGTCAAAGTCGAGCTCGGCAAAAGTTTAAAACCTATTCCGGTCCCTGGTGGAATTCGAGCCTGTAGGTCCCTCCTAGGATAGAATATAGGAATGATTGTGTAATTACTCCCGAACTGACTCGTTGGAACAGTGACTCCAATCATCGGTGGAACAGTCACAGGCAGCCTCGCTAACGCCACGATCATCTCCGGAATCGTCGCCTCGGTCCTCACTAGCAATGGAACTATTGAGCGACCCGATGTTTTGATCTACGGTACGATTGCAGCGACTAAAGAGACCCTAGTTATCCAAGAGGATGGCGTCGGGGCCGCCGGGGTAGATGTCAATCGAGTTAGAATTGAGGCTGGAGGGACCGATCTTAGAAGTCTGCAGGATAGGTTCTTCCTAACTACATCGGAGGTAATCGATAATAGGACTGCTGTTGTGATTGGTGTTTATGAGGTGGAGACGTAAACTGGAGAGTAGCCGCTGGAGCATTTTGGAAGAAGAGAGAGCGTCGGGAGTATGAGGGGTATTCGGGGGCTTGTATGAGTGGGATTGGTCTCCGGGAAGTCTTGTCACAATGTTTGGAGGCCCTGACACCTTTAGCACCTCGTTTCTTTGATATATATTTCCGTTACCTAAAGATTGCCAAACAATCTGCTACCCGGCATCACTGAAGCCTTGAATATGCGACATCGCTTGGTTCCTCTCGTCCACATCATTCAGCACCCGTTCCTCGCTAGTTTGACTGACAAGCTTCTAGTCCATCCCAGAGTCCGTCTTCGGCATCGTGATGTTCTTGCCCACGATGCGACCTATTTCGAGGCTGAGCTGTCTGTGTAGAAGTGCCCAGTGAACGATGTGTTAGTAATTCGATAACTTAGCAAACTGAGGAGATAACCTTCCCTCCCTCCCTGCGCTTAGAATGTCCCACCGCCTAGAACTACGAAATTCTTCCAGCAACACCACTCTACAGCCCGCTATCTTATCAAGTTCGACCTAGTCCATCAATGTACAGTAGCCTTGGTGAAACTTATAGGCTATCCGTGTAAAGCGCTAGACGCTACAACAACAATGCACCCTTGTTATCCCGCAATAATCGTCACCTTGGAGGTTTCAGAACATGTGTCTGTATGTTGAGAGGGTATAAACAGATCGCAAAGTTTCGCAACGTTGTACAAGACCTTCTCTAAAATTATCCGCAGAGACACGCAGGATATGCTAAGAAAGCAGCCTGCATTGTACACTTGCGCTAGGCCACAACTGCTCGTACATGATATTTAGATAGTTCAACGTAATTAGATAAGTACTGCAGGACCTAGCTGTCTTTCCAGGGAACGTGTACAACATGGACGAGATGGGCGTCATGATAAGCATGCCTAGCTTGGTTAAGGTCCTAGTAGGTAAAGATGACCGGCGGAACTACAGAGGTGCGGGGTTGAAGCGGACGACGGTCACCGTGGTTGAATGCGTGAGTGCGGATGGCAGAGCATTGCTGGTACTTATTATACAGCCTGCTTCGACCTACCGCAGCAATTGGTTCACTTACAAGACTTTGGGATAGCATTATGCGCACTCTGAGAATAGCTACAACGACTCTAAAATTAGTCTAGTGTAGCTTACGCACGTGTCTAATCCTCAAACTAGAGGCTAAGCTAATAGGAAGCCACGTGTGTTAATATGTAACGGCTTTAGTAGCTACAAAACGATTAAAATTTTAAAGTTCTGTCTTACTAACAACATTATGTTGTGTTGTCTGCCTTCTTGCACACCCTATAAGTTACAGCCCTGCGATGTTGAGCCTTTCGCGCCCTTGAAGACAGCATACCGTGATCAGGTTGAAAGACTTTACCAGGGAGGCATAGATATAGTTAGCAAAGAGCAATTCACTTATCTGTACAGTCCTGAGGTTGTCATTCCCGGAACCGCTATTGCAAGCCATCACACCAGTGACGCCAATAACAGCGGAAGCGCTTACGTCGCTGCACGACATAATCAAAAGAAATACTTATGCACTTCATAAGACGACTAAGAATTGTGCCTAAAAAATGGTAAATGCCGGTCAGGTTCGCCGAACAAACCCTCCTGACAGACCGCAACCAATTTCTTCTCAAAATCAACAACGAAGCTAAAACCCGCCGAGCAACCAGGTCAGTAGTGCTAGGAAAGGCGAAGGTGATGAGCTACGAGGATCTCGAGGAGGCGATAGCGAGGCGTACTGCAAAGGAAGAAGCTGCCGCCAAGAAAGGGCAGCGTAGTACCCAGCACGGACCATGTACCAAAGCGGCCGCTTCGGGCAGGACGGTGCTTTTCCTGACACCATCGAAGTTAACGATGGTCTACACACTTTAATCGTCGTATATCTCATTGGCGAACGACTATTCAGAGCTGAGATTCAGAGCTGAGATTTAGGGAAGAATTCCGTTCCCAGTAAGGCGGCAAGGCCGCGACGTAGAAGCGGGGTTGTGGCTGAGATGCGCAGCCATGCTCAGCTCGAGGCAACCCGCCTCTACCGTCTCTCAGCCTGATCACTGACATCGCTCGGGTCCCTTCAACGTTGCCTCCACGCTTGTCGCTCATCGCTTGCCGTCCTTGCTACAAGCTGTACTCTTAGACGCTTGGGTCGTTTTTCTCTAGATGCTGTTCTGAAATTAGGTCTCTAAAACTCTCGTACCCCCAAGGCAGTTCAGGTACAATTCGGCCGCCTTCGCGCTCTCGCACAAGACCGAGAGAAAAACCCTCATGCCAGACTGTGCTACAGGATACCGTCCTGACCCTCTCAGCAGCAGTCATGTCTGATGCTTTGGCGAGAGCCTTATCGCTAAAGCCTGAGATCCGCCTCGGTCAGGCGGTCTCCAAGTTCGAAGCCGACCTATCGAACGAAGAAAAGTCCAAGTTTCGCATGCTGAGGTCGCAGTCACTCTCAAAAATACCTAGTCCGAGCGATGTCATGCGACTGACGGCCGAAGTCAATCGTCGCATATCAAAGAAGTTCGGTAGTCAATGTTTCGGGCCTTGTTTTACCAACTTCCTTTACGGAGTTCAGCAGTTTGCTGCGCTTGGAGACGTCGTGGTCGGAGGATCGCAGCACCTCCTAGCATGTGGTGTGTGGTCTCTGGTGCGCATGTCGTTGTTGGTTCGTGTCTTGTTCTTGCATTATTGTTGTAGTCAGTCACTGATACACCGTAGTCGATCGTGAACCTCTCAACCTACATCGACAAGCTATCCTCGCTTTTCATGGACGTCGGTCGCTCTGCCCCACACTACCAAGCGATTGCCCTGCTATACCCTCAGTCTACGAAGCTACAATCACACCTCACTGAGTACTTTATCGTGGTAGTCGGCCTGTGTCGTTACCTGTTCAAGTTCGGACAGAAGTCGACTGTCCAGCAGTTCGCATCTTCTCTGAGCGATGCGCACTTGAAGGCCTTCCAGACGGACCTTGACAAGTGGGCAAACTCAATCAAGGAGCAGATGGATGTGAATGAAGCTCAAGAGAGCTCTGGGGTTAGGGCTCTGACCAGGAAAATGTTCAATTCTGCCTCATCCCAGCAGAAGCATGCAATCAATATGCGAGTGCTCGACTTCTGCTCCACATACGATCATGAGATAGCGTGGAAGCAAATCAGAAAGGCCGGCAACACATCGTTCCACACGAAACAAGCAGAGTACCTAGAGTGGAGAGATGGTTCGCATCCTTGCACACTGTTGTATACGGGCAAGCTGGGTTCAGGCAAGTCCGTGCTGCTGGCTAACATCGTGGACGACCTTAGTCTCTCTACTGAGAAAGAGCGGCCCCTAGTAGCGTACTTGTTCTGCAGGCATGACGTTCCAGAAAGTCTGCAGGCACGGACAATTATCGGTTCATTGGCCCGACAGCTTTTACGTACTGTCGCAGATCTCGGCGTACCTGCTAAGAGCTGCGAAAATACTCACACCACGGGCGACATCGAGAAAGTGCTTGAGATGCTCTTCCAGGGCTTTTCTTCTAATACCAAAGCATACTTTGTCATTGATGGCCTGGATGAATGCGACGATGAGGAAAAAGAGACATTGGTGCAGGCGCTCCGGAAGATCCAAGAGAGACTAAAGGTCCTAGTCTGTGCTTCTTTGCGAGAAGAGCCAAACAATGGCCCGCAGTCGATTACTAATCAGCTCTTGGCCACTCGCAATGTCTCAATACCAGTCAACAACCCAGACATTGAAGCTTTCATTGAAGCAGACCTTGAGCGCTGCCTTCGCCAAGAACGTCTGATAATTGGAGATCCAGCTCTGATCTTAGATATTCAAGACGCTCTCTCGGATGGTTCGCAAGGAATGTTCCTCTGGGTAACTCTTCAAATCCAGTCTTTATGCAGTATGAAGACCGATCACGCTATCCGAGAAGCACTGGCAGACCTACCTAAAGACCTCTCGGAGACGTTCGCCAGGATCTTACAGAAGTCGGGAGGCTCGGACCCAGCACTCCAAGCAAGAACGCTGCAACTTGTGCTTGCGGCTTACCGGCCTTTGACGACGGACGAGCTGCGGGAAGCCCTAAGCGTTACTCCTGGAGATGCGACGTGGGATTCGTCTAAGATCTTGAACAATGTTTACTCAGCACTAGCTTGCTGTGGTTGTCTTATTGCTGTTGACGAGGAAGAGCTCACCGTCCGAGTCATCCATCACAGCGTCAAGCAGTACATCCTCAAGGGACTTGATGGCGTAAAACATATAAGCTTCTCGCTTGAAGAGGCGCGAAGGACGTTGGCAGACACTGTCATTACTTATCTTGGCTACGGTGTCTTCGGGGCTGAGTTATCAAGAGTCAAAATCCATCCAATCATGGCACAATCTGCACCATCTAAGATTATCCAGGCCACTGTTGGTTCTTCAAGTACTACGCGTTATCTCGCCATGAAACTTCTTAGATCAAGGCGGCAACCCGCATTCGACATGAGTAAAGCGGTCGCAGAAGCGCGCGGCTCCTTGAACTCCAAGCCGGAGACAACATTCAGTTTCTACACTTATGCAAAGACATATTGGCAAGACCATGTACTGTATGTATCAGGTCATGACCCGGCCATTTTCAAGCTCACTTCAGAGCTGATCTATGGTCGTGCGTCCGAGCTCAACAAGGTGGATATGAACTACTGGAAGCGTTTCCAATGGGCTGCCGAGAACGGGAATAAGAAGGTTCTTGTGCTGTTGCTCCAATCTGGGATGATTGACACGAATGCAAGGAACAACGACGGATGGACGCCGCTGATGTTGGCGGCATGAGGCGGACACAGAGACACAGTTGAGGTGCTGCTCAGCGTTGGCAAGGCTGATGTTGAGGCGAAGGACAACGACGGATGGACGCCGCTGATGTTGGCGGCATGAGGCGGACACAGAGACACAGTTGAGGTGCTGCTCAGCGTTGGCAAGGCTGATGTTGAGGCGAAGGACAAAATCGGATTGACGCCGCTTAAGCTGGCGGCACGTTCCAAAAATCAGGGTACACTTGAGCTGCTGCAGTCTTATGTCAACTGTACTTGAGAACACAAACGTAATAGTTGCGTCTAAGCAAACATTGAAACTTATATAGAAATTAGAAAGAAGCTAATGTTGGTATTGTGTACTGCTTTAGGTTTATAGAAGATGTTCTCCAGTCTATAGAAACATGACTATATTCTAATCGATTAGTATATGTATCAGCGACGCCCACCGGTAGGACCTACGCCAGCACTTGGCTGGCTAGGTCCATAGCAGTAATTGTGGTAGTGGGGAAGGAACAAGCGGAAGGCTGGCAACGGCCTTACGCTCTCAACTTCTAACATCATCGAGCAAGTAGCTGTGACTGTAACCACACAGGGAGAAGCATCCAGAAGCACGCGCTACAGATCGTCTACCTTTAAGCTAGAGTAGGTGTACATTGTAGGCTGATTCGTGTAACGTTACAGTACGTCCCTTGTGTAAGCTCGCTAAGCTCTTATTTTAAAACGCGCGAAACTAGCTACATCCGCGGATAAACTTAGAGTGTATGTTGACAGAGGCTGCATATCCTCAAAATATAGATTTAGCGTCAAATGCAAAAAGACGATCCTTTGGGTGCGCCAAGGTAATAATCTGTGCAAGTAGTAGTGGTGCAGCAGGGGTATACAGCTGTCGTTGCTTCTAATGCTCTGGACAAAATAATTAACAGAATGCCTAAGACCGCCGTACTTTTCATACTGCAGACTAAAAACAGAGGAAGATGTGCCTTAAAAACATCATTGAACCAACCACAACCATGTATATTCGCGGCGTTATGGTGCAAAGTGCTTGAATATGAAATTTGATTTGGTGCCAGGGGTTATTCGAACCGCAAGGATGGACTTTACTAACAATGAGACAATCTTTGGAGCCGTTATGGTGGCTATTGTAGAGTCATTGATCGATGGCTATGACAGTGGAGTTATTATTGATAGGCGGGTAGAGTAGTTGGGTGGAGTGCTTGAGTTCGTAGCGGGAAAATATTTTGACAACTAGAGAGATATCATTCGGCGAGAAAGCGGATACTTGCAAGCTCTCCTCCGGGTAGCGAGAACTTTCTGCTAGATCGATTTGATGAATCACTGAGCTGTGAGCAAGAAAATTAGCGTCGTCCGTACTAGTATGCCCAAGTGCTTACTGTGTGTTGCCCTTGTCTCAGAGAAGATATTTAGGAAAAGGTCCAGACTAGTACTATGAGGGAAACGTTACCAGCTACCTAGGGTTCGGTTTCGTCGTTTCCCGCGACTATACCATCGCCGCCGTTGCGTATGTTCCTGTGCCTCCCTAGGTCTAGAATGGTTGTTTTAAGGGACTTCTATTTGCTCAGGCAAAGTGATTGATTATCTCAAGGAATGCACCTGTTTCTTGTCTGTCGCTCTTCAAGCCTATTGTGAGGTGAGGGTAAGGCTAGCTAAAATAAGCCTCTAGAGTAAGCGCACCAATAACGACTTAACAAGTGTTTACATAAGCGCCAAGGCTGTTGCGCACTAAACGCTGCATAAGCAGCTATTTTCTTTTGAGCAATCAACTCAATCCTTCCTAATTGTTGTTCGTTCAATTACCAGGTCATTCTACCTCAGCCTTCTGAACAGAAGATCTCATGGATCATATTATTTCAAGCAGGGCGCCCCAACTCTTGTCGCACCTTCTCCGCACGCATCACACACCTCCGATCCAAATTTCAAATATTCTATATCGCCCAGCCGCTCCAGCCTCCGCACGTTTCCGACCAATATTACACCGGCCATCTCTCGGTTGTGCGACGTTCTTCTCTTCAAGGCCAAGGTGGACCATGGATTCCCTCGCAGGACGTGAGCACTTTCCGCATCTTCCGTTTTGTGATTCTAACGTGAATATAGGGCTTGATCCTTACAATTATACAAGTGGCCGATGGCTCTGTCGCGATACACTAGAGCGAGAATCACGCCTTATACGGTTCAATTTTGACGCTCTATGTCGAAGAGTTATAGAACTATGTCCTGGTGCCAGCTCTATCACCTCATATGAGAAGAAAGAAGGAGGCTTTAACCGAGTGTTTATATTTTACACTGACAATGCAAAACAGATTGTCGCGAGATTGCCCTTTGCATTGGCCGGGCCATCAAGGTTAACAACTAACTCTGAAGTTGCGACTATCAAGTATCGTAGGTTCTACACTAGGATGAGTGAGAAGGAGGGGCTCAGCGACTGACCGCTTTGCATCTCTTTAGTACAAGCCAAAACCAACATTCCCATTCCGACAATACTTGACTGGAACGATGACGCTTCGACCATCATTGGGAGCGAGTACATCATTATGGAACATGCTCCGGGCATTCTATTGCACCAGAAATGGCCAACTATGGATGTGAGTGATCAGATTAAGTGCATAGCGGCCATCTACGAAAAGCTCAAAGAAATTGTCGACCTTAACTTTCCGGCCTACGGGAGCTTGTACTTTTCCAGAACACCGGACATCACCGCTTCAAAGTTGCCGTTGGACCAGGAATTCTGCATTGGTCCTCACTGTGGAGCTATTTATTGGAACTGCAATGTTGGGCGACCTAGATATTATCACAACGTCAAACCTAATCAGGGACCATGTAAGTTACACAATGTGCCTGCAGACTAGCAGAACACTTAAACAAGTACTTTAGGGCCTGATCTCGACGCATACTGTGACGGCCTCATTGACACTGGAATTTCCAGAATCCCGCCAGCTGGAACTATCCCAAAACGACCCCGTTATGGTGGTTCTATTAAGACACACCACGAACTACTGGAGTACGGTCGCGCGGTAATAAAGAAAATGGCCAAGAACCCTCAGATCCAGAACGTAGCTAGCCCTGTAATGTTCCACCCTGATCTACATAAAAGAAACATTTTCGTCTCAGAAGATGATCCGACCATTATTACGGCCATTATCGACTGGCAGTCTTCTAGCATTGAGCCAGCATTTTGGTATGCAGATGAAGTACCCGACTTTGCGCAACCTATCTCCGACCCTTCATGCGAAAATCAAATCGATCCCAAAAGTGAGGCATGCGCAAAAGCATTTGGCATCTGCACTCAATTTCTCGTCCCAAAACTCTCAGAACCTAGATTGATAGAGGAAGCTTTGTTTCGGCCTTTTCTCTATTGCTACCGGACCTGGGAGGATGGTGCCGTTGCCTTTCGAGAGGAGTTGATTCAGACTTCGCGACGCTGGAAAGAGCTTGGCATCTCGGACTCGTGCCCATTTCCATTACCCAGCCCCGACGAATGTGCCGTCCATCGAAAAGATTACAAGCTTTTTGAAGCTTCAATTCAACTAAAATATAGCTTATCGAGCCTTCTTAATACTGCATCTGACGGTTGGACTCCTCCAGAAGACTGGGAAGCAACTGAGTTGGCGCATCAGGAAATGTTTAGGGGAATGTTGGAGGAAATTCTTGGGAATGAAGACCCCGATGATGATGAGCCGATCAGAGAAGAAGCTGATCTTAGAGAGATTTGGCCGTTCGACTTAAGGGATGAGTTGTCTACCTTTATCTAGGTAGGATGGCCTTCCGAGCCACTAGGCATCTCCCGCAGTAGTTCAGAATTCCTTTCTAGAGAACGAATTGCAATATTTCGATTCTATTAGAGAGCTCTCCCTCTATATGTATATACCCGGAATTAAACAAGCGTGTATCAATATAATCCACTGGAAGAAACCATACATTCCTACCGCTTACCCTTGCACCGTCTGTCACTATTTACCTTAATAGTATGGTAGCAAGTGTCCCTACGCACCCGATGGCGCTGTAATGCTGCTGTTATGTCGTTCTCTAGGTCCACGCCTGCATTTGTTTCCGTTGAAAAAGACCTTAGGGGGGTATTTGTGCAAAGGTTAGTCGTGTACGAAGTGGTATCCTGCTAGATAAGGGCGTAATTTCATCCTACTAAGAATCGGTTCCCAGCGCTTACTTTAAAAAGGCAGACTACGCTTTTACGTTGCTGTTGGATCTAAAGTAACCGTTACTCTACGTCAGCAAATCTGCGAAGGTAGTCGCGTTAACGTGTGCCTAGACCGAAGCGCAATTCATTCTTAGGTCGCGTAACATTGCATTTGTTCAACAATATATCTAGGTAGCTTAAAAGTTCTTAATTTTATTATTATTTTGACTTCATCCTTGCAGAGGATCTAAGTATTCTATTTCAATTTCAGTGTATCGCCTAATAACTAAGCTCCCTGCTATACTTACACCGCCTCCGTATCAACACTACTTCCGTGGCTACGCCTCATTACATTAAAGCTGGATCGTCAAGGAAAGGACAAAATAAAAGTAGAGCTGTATCAATCTTTGTAATAACAACGTAGAATGTGCTAAGTTGCAGTTCAACTAGTTAACCTCAGGCTGTTAGTTGACACTCAGTGCACTCAATCAGTGCTCTATCCACTAAAATGAAGGCAACAAACGTAGGTATATTCAGTTTCAATCTATAATCTATATGCTTAGTGTAGTCATTCATGGGCTCACGATAGAACCCCGGGAATGCCGTGAGATTTATGTTGTCCCACAGGCGACCTGTGCCGCTCTTCGTTGATGAGAATTAGCCGCCAGCATGACCAGACATATCACACCGCTGAAGGTTTTCTCTATTATGCACACCGATGGTAATTGTCTGAGTTTCTCAATATTCATATAGCACGCCATCTACATTTCAATTTGTGGCTTTTCAATCTATCAACTTCCTTAGCAAGCCGTTCTCCTCTTCCACAAGTAATTCACTAGTAGTATTACTGAACAGCACGCAAAGATAGCTAATTTCCCTGCCAGCTCAGCCATGTCTAAAGCAGCTGGAGATTTCGTTTTAAAGGCGAAGTCCCTGAGCAATTCCGCCTCTAAGTTCACCCCCGCGGCTGTAGAGGGACACCGTATCTTACCCACAAGAGTCAATGACGCCAAGTTCCAGTTCCGTATCGATGCAGGCTATTACGATCCCACTACCAAGAAACTCAACGTCAATCTTCAGATCAACTCGGAAGCCAAGAATCAGGCATTAAGGAACTGGGCTAGAAAACACTCGACGGACGACAAACTAGCCACGGAGGCCTTTGATACGGCTGCTGAAGATAAAACAGAAGAGTATAATAGAGTTGTAGAATCTCTTGGGGAGCAAGCCAAACGCAAGCTCGGTTAAGAAATAGGTTTGTACATGCTACAAACCTTTAGACGAATTTAGCTGATAAGTATCTTTTCGCAGAATGGAGAGGGCGGTATTATAAGGCGGCTTGCAGGCGACAAATATAGTGGAATGGTATATAAATAGGTTCATGTAGCTGGAAAGAGCCTGATTCGGAATTGGGGCCTTAGGAAGATGAGCGGTGGAATTGTGTCTGTGGATGACGCACTTGACCAAGTTTGGGTCTGATTCAATGTCAGGATCTAAGGGAAGGCCACTATCTTTCTTATCAATCAACATTTTTCTTATTTATAATTGAGGAATGAATGATACCATAGCATATACTATAGACCCATCCTCTCCATAATGTGATAATAGTGTGTTCAGTACATGCTAGACAGGGTGATACTTAGAGTTCTATTCTATGAGTGAAGAGGAATTGGAAGGAAGAAACAAGAGTAGTATCCACCGACGCTCCCCATTGTTGTGTAGAACAAAACACTATTTTTGGGTATACGTTGGCGGTTATCTAGACAACTTACCATTTCAAATTGAGGCATAGAAATCTGTGGTGAGAACTCCTTAGAATCTTTATCTCACTCTAAAGCCGATTCAGTTTCTAACATTTTCCTTTTTGAAGCTGTTAGACTAATTTTGTTCCATTTCGTCCTACCTATCTTATTTGTTATTTCCACGAATCTACGTTGTTTTTACGAATGTATTGTATTATGAACTTAAATCCAATGTTATGTATCCATTCAATCTCCATGTACCAGAGAAACAACTGAATGTTAGCATTTGCAATAGATGAACGCCATGACCACACCCTTCATGACGGCCGATACAGCCCGGTAAAGTGGGACAGCTATGATGACTATCGCTACCGCTATTGCTCTCCTTGTGTTTCAGCCTGTTAGTTTTCCTGCAGTCAGTGCTTCTGGTAATTACTTCCATAATTTGTCCAAGTCGGTAGTATTTGCAACATTTGGTGTCTCGAAGTAACATTGTAAAGTTGTTTATATAACTTTTGTGAACTGACAGATTAGTTCAAATATCCGAATTTTAGCAACAAAAATAGTTTACATCCAAGGTAAGCTATAGCTGGCGTTGAGCAGCTCAAACCCCCCGGTGCATACAGAGAGATTCTAAATTCTGATGCGAACAAGGGGAATGTTTGAAACTGCGTGAAGATCTCCGCTTCCCTATTCTACACGGTGACCGACGAGGAAAAGCTACATGAGAATGGAATAGGTGTCTGTGAAGTTCAGCTCCGATTGTCTTCGTATTCTCACTGTGTTATGTTCTAGATCAAGGAAAATGGCGTTCCCTATTCTAGTTAGAGCCCGCCCTGAAAGCGTCTACTTGCCTCAACAGGCCATCGCCCCAGACAAAATAGTAGCGATCAAAACCATCTTTTCCTTGTGCGACATCGTATCTCGTGTCCACGCCCGAAACGCGGGGTAAATGTCTGTCCGTCCCGCGATTCGCAAGGCACAATGGGAGGATTAACGCCATCCCGTAAGCCTTTAGGTAAGATGGGCGGGTCATGCACGCGAAATGGTGTCAGGTCCGAGTTTCTAGAACACTTCGGAGGAGCGGCTGACAACGAAGGACAGGCTAGGATTTGGCCATGTTCGGCATACGAGCGGAGAGTCTCGTGTTTTTTTGCGCCATCTTTCAGCCCCAGATGCACGTGACACAACGTCTGCTCCGAGTAGCTAAGTATGAGTTTTCTTAGGCTTCTGTAGTCACAATTGCGAGTTACGAACATGAAGAAGATGGCCTAGACCTGCTTCCTAGAATGTAATTCCGGCATACACCTTGTAGAGCTCTCCAAAATACGACCAGCTTCCTCGCATTCGTGAGTGCGTATGCGAGAGCAAAATGACCTTTTCCTAAAGATAGCACATTTGACAGAGGGGGTCAAGTATAAAGCAGAGTTGTGTTCTCAACAGAGTTTCAACAGCAAACAGCAATCGGATCCTTCCGTCCTACATTCCAAACCTCAATAAAATTACTATCCCGGTTAAGTATGATCCAATGTCTACACCTACATACAAGGTGCTCTTTTCTCTAATCACCGCGCAGAACACCACACTCACCCAACGAACATGCACTTCACATCCCCAACTGTTCTGGCACTCCTTGCCAGCACCGCCCACGCCTGGCGCGCTGGCCTCTGGGGCACAAACGGCAAAAACCTTCAAGTCCACGGTACAGCATGGCCAGTGTGCAACAATATCAATGCCATTCCACTGGGCCAGGTGACTTTCGACACTGTCACGGACAATTACCCAGATCCGAGCCGTATCTGTGTCTACAGTGCTCCAGGCTGTAGCGGCACTATTTTGTATTGTGGAGGAAAGAAATTGACTGGCACCACGGTCACCCACGCTGGCACTGCGGTGAGCTATAAGATTGGTACTTAGAAGGGACGACGAGTGTGCGTGGTGCTGGAGATGTGTAAGCGTGTAGGCTACGGTTCAAGTTTGGACAGTAAGAGTGGGTGTGCTTTGATGTATGGGGTTGAAGCATGCTAACAGTGATGCACTCATTTGAATTCAAATCACTCTGGGTATTATTACCTCTGTCCTAAAGAACCTGCACCGTGATGATTTACTAAGTTGCAAAATCTTGACATAAAACTCATTTCGTTGACTAGGTATTGATCTATAGCGATCAATTCCATATTATACTAAACAAGCTCGATGAACTCCTCGTTAGAGACGCCTTGGTCCAACAGCTCCCCATGCATGATACCGTGAAAGAAACACGGACCCACAATTTAGTATGACGTATTGGTGATGGGACGTAGAACGAGAAAGCTTTGCAGTCCATTAATCCAAGCGATGCGATCCCCGGCCTGACTGATCCGCGGAGCCAAACCCATATAACCTTCTTCCGTGATTACACACTGGTCGTAACACATCAAGAATGACAGGCACGAGAAAAATACTGCGACATGCATCTGTAGACTGGGATCTTCGCGGAAGTCATCACTGATGGCAACGAAACCGTGCTCGGATCCGCGCTTTAGAATTCCCAGCATTCTATCGATCCAGCCTGGGTCCTGGCCTTTGGCTGCATTGGCGAGTTTTCCGGTCGTCCTTGAGGCAGTGACAACGCTGTCGAAAACACTGTCATGTTCCTCTCCTGTTGGGTAGCCGCCTCGCTCCGTGTAGTGCTCCTTAGAGAATCGCCACACGAATCCAAGGTAGATCAATGTTTCTAGATAATTCATAAGCTCACTATCATTTGTACGTTCGATCTTGTTGTGTGCTATTGTTGTAGGAAAAGGGTGGGTGATGGTATCAAACACACAGCCTCTGACTGCTATGATGTGTGGACATGTCTTGTGCAACACCACCGCAGGTGTCAGATCTAGAGCAGCGTTGAACGTTTGAGGCATCCAGAATCTATGCAGCGGTTGAATTCGATCTAATCGTAGCTCTGGAACCCATGTGGGAAGGCTTAGATTTTCGAGAAATTTTGGTGCGTCAAAGATATTCTCCGACATCTCATCGGATAACTCCAGAACCCCTAGACCACGAAGCTGTTCTAGACCCGCGAATAGCAGTGTCGTCAGCCCTTCGTGCAATATATGTTGCCGTGAGAAATTGATAAAAACTTCTGAAGCGTCGACAGTGTAGTCCGGGATGATGGACATGCGGTATAAACCCTAGGATCGCAAACACTCGATCGCGTTCATCTTTGCACCCCCATTTCCTCGGTTCTTTCGCCCTTCCTTAGATTTGCATGGTATAATATTGGAACAGTGTAGTGCCTCCGTTAATTGGTTTCAACTGGTCGCGCGCGTAACTGAGCCCTAGTGCATGGTATATTGGACCGCCTTGGTCTATTTTAAGGCCAACGGTCACAGTGTTGCTTTCTGTAGCCCACAGCATTTTTAGCGCCCTCCGGAACTGTTCCCAGATAATCGATTGATCTCCAATATGTAAAATGAGATCCTGTGCGAGCAATACCTCCTAGACCACCCATAGGCGAGTGGACCAGAGTCGTTCGAGGATTTCATCTACATGTGTGGACCTTCGCGTTTCTTGAATTTGTGACGAATCGTCTGCACCCATTGGGAAACTGGTCAATTCAACGATTGCTGGGTGTTGCCGAACGTGTTTATCGTACTCGGGCGCCTTGCTAAGCTCGGCTAACACTTCCATGAACTCCGAGGCTTCCGCAGAGGTCTCCGATGCAGGACCAAGCCATGCCAGAACCAATTGAGCTATTATGTAAATGTCGTCCATTCGAGCTACTTGAATGGCCTTCTCTTTCAAATCTTGTTGAAAAATACATACACTATACATTGAGTTATGAGTCAGTCTATAGTCCATGTGCAGTTCGTACGTGGAAGTTTCGTTCGTGGAAGTTACGTACGCATCAACCTATATGCGAAGCACCGCATCCCTTGGCCGTAGAGCTCTAAGAGCTAGGTCGAGATTGCCCATGATAGCCAAATGCCTAGCTCCAAGATGGAGAGTTCCAGTGGTGGCAGCTCCAGTCCAGGTATATGACAGAGCAACATACTCGGCTCTTTCGCGGTTCGTTTCGGTGACTAGCATGGCGTGCAGCGGAACCTCGGACGTGGCAGCTAGCTGTAGCTCCAGTACTCGAATCGAGTTCGTATCAAGCAAGGGTTTATAAACGTAGTTGCCATCCACTCCATCTTGTTTAGATGAGGATCTGAACGTTTCAGTCTGTCTTTCATTCTGCTCCTGGCGCTTGATATCCCCAACGCAAAGCATACATCCAGGAGTACCACGATTTGTTTCTTTGACCTAACGTTGGTATGCACGCCTTAAAGAACGATTGAACTGTCGTGTTATCGCATATATATCTCCATTCCTGCTCATGTCCCGGGAAGTTTCGGCGTCCACTGGTCTTTTAGGCTCTTCTTCGAAATTTAGAGGGACCAAAGTCTAAAATTTGTCAGGTAATGGCTTCACAAGTGCAAAGACGGTCGAAATTTTTTATTCGGCCTGATTCCTTGATAAAGGAAACTTGCGCATCTTGTAATCGGCTGCCTCCCGTCAGAGCGTTTATGTTCATTGTGGCTCATCGTCAACATGCCTAATTATGTGGCGAGTAGCATTTCCGTGGCGCAACCTGGCGAGAATTGTGGCGGTGCCAGTCAGACGCCAAGGCTGCGAGGTGGTAGCACACACACACAGCACCGCCTGACGGCGGAGCACGACGCCATAACACCTCTCTTCCAAAACTGCCTTCACTTGGTATGATATTTTTAAAACCTGAGTCGTCTATTCTAGGTCTGAGCACAAATTAGACTTACACTACCCAAGCGATACTAAAGTCCGCGTGGTGTTGATTCGAGCCTTGCGCAAGGCTGAGTTTCGATTCCATCATGGTATTCCCATTCGGCGTGTCAGTGGGGGATTTCATTACAGGCATCAAGCTATTCAAAGACGCTGTTGAGTCACTCTCCGAATCTCGCGGCGCGCGAGCCGACTATGCGGAGTTACGACAGACTCTTAATGCATTACAGAGAGGCTTCGACGCGACCTCGAAATTCGATTCAGTAATGCATCAGGCTGCTATACAGCCGGTTCTTGACGGATGTAGGAATGTGTCACAGACTTCTTGGTAAAGACAGGGAAGTTTGAGATACTCAAAGAGAATCCGGTCAATGCGAAGAGCTTGAAAGTTGTATTGCGTAAATTGGAGTGGATATTACGCAAACAGGAGGATGTATCTATATTCAAGGCACACCTAGACACACATGTGGGCGTGCTCCAGTTGCTCTTATTGATATTCCAGATGTGAGTCCATATTTTCCTTCGACTCCAAAGGATTTCGTGCTTGATGATTGAGTTGACATGATCTAGAAATGCACAATTCTCAACAACAAAGACTGCAGAAGATGTGAAGAAAGAGGTGGATTTATTAGCGAGCCAAATGGCACACTCGATGCACATACAAGATGATATGGCAAAGGAGGCCAAGGATGCTAGTTCGTCACAGAGCCAAAGAATCACAAGAATAGAGCAACAACTAGAATCGAGTAATGCAATCATTGCAACGCAACCATCCCAACTTTCGAACATTCAGCAACACCTACAAAGGTAAGAGAGCCCAGTTAAGTAGCCCTATCTTAAACTTATGGACTCATACATTTTCAGTGGCCTCTCCGCTGAACAGCAAAACAGTATGTTTAATCTTCTAGAAGAAGTTTTAGCTGCAAATCGACTACTTGTTGCGCAGAATAACACCATTTACGAAGAATTAAAGGCTGCGACCCAAGTTCAGAGGGAGATACCGCCACAGGTGCTGCTCCGAAGGCCAGTCATCCTAATTGATCCTTTTGATGGTAACAGATTGCCATTCCATCTCGAATTCATAAACTCGTTTGAAGCTCTTTATAAGGTGCTTGCAGTCCGTTTCAAGGATAGAGGGGAAAGCGCAGTAGACAGGATACGTCGACAGTTGTTCAACATTTATGAATCATCACAACAGAGGCTAATTGACACTAATGGTCCATGGAGAAAGGCATTTCAGGTATTGAATTTTCGGATATTATGCAGTCGGCTTTGAAGAGTACTGATAAATCAAATAGCCGGGCCAACATTCCGAGATGAGCATGCTGTTTCCTGCGAGATCAGATCTCAACTGGTCCCACTGCCCAAGGTGTGACCATAAAGAGGATGGATACCTCGTGGAGGGTCAGAAGGTAGAATGGTTAGTTTAAAGCTAAACGGCCCTTCTTAAAGTTAACAATCTCGTAGCTCATCGTGTCCCATGACATACCGATGGTCGCACCAGGCAGCGGCATTACTACAACCACTATTTCCAGAAGGTGTGGACCTCGAGAATGAAGCGAAAGATGATGACATATCATCCTTCATTCACGTTGATATCCTCGAACCTGATCAACCTGCGAGAGATAGGCGATTTCACAACGTGTGGTATTATTCAGCATGTGGAGACGGGCCGTATGGATTTTGGCAGATGGTATGCCAAAGTCGTAGCCATGTAAAGTGCAATTTGTGCAAGCTTGAGCAGACATGAACTTAATTCCTTTAAAAATTCAACAATTTAACTTTACCCGTGACATGTAAAAGTGTATATCTTTTTTTTGGGTCTTCTATTGTTGATGACCTTAAAATATATGGTCCTATATCGCTACGACATCTGCTATCTTGTTCTTACAATATACGTGATCTCGCACGATTTTAGCTTTGCTTCTACATTAGGTTCTACGATTATAATAACAGTAATCCAATCTTTCTTATCATAAATTTGAGACAGTTGTAAACCAATATTTCAATTATACAAAACTGGTTCGCGCCGACACACTGGCTTCCAGATTTGCTAGGGATTGAGAGCTGATAGATGGCAAATTGGAGTAGTAGAACTGAATTGATTGTCTTAAGGAGAGTGTAACTGCAGTACATATAACGACAAAACAATGAGTAAGGAATGCCAAGAATTCGAGAGATCTGATAATTAACTACTCCAAAGGGGCTCTTTCTAGAACAGCAGGCATAGGCAAAGCATGTGAGTGGAGCCTCAACAAAATTTCTATGGCCTGAACCTCTTGAATCATGCACCACGCCAGAACTTTTCCATATACTCTCGCACTCCTATAGGTTTCACTGCCGGGCACAGTTGGTTCACCACAGGCCTCAACACCCCTACATCCTCCAAATCCCAGGTGTTAGCAATCTTGAACTCGGTCCAGATCCGCGGGAGGAAATCATCCTCGGCAAGTTCGTCCAACCTTTTCTGAAGTTCGGCTATTTTTACCAAGTCGACTTGGAGCTTGCTACCAGTGACGGCTTCGGCATGTGCAAGAAGTTCGCCCATGGTCAGAGTCTCGCCAACCATGGTCATCTCTTCCTTCCATTTGGGTAGCTCAAGAGAAGCGACCACAAATCGGGCCGTGTCTCCAATAGTTGTCATCGTGATTCGAGGCCATGAGCCGTCATCTTTCGTCGGCAGTTCCGCGATGGTGTTCTTGAGTCCAATCAGGAAGGCGCCCGATCCATCCTTCAGGTCTCCCTGCCTGAGCAAGCCTTCACTAGCCTGGTCCTCGCCAGCCATATACCCTCCCCCCACCTTCAATCGATATAGCGAGGTCTCTTCGTCTACTTCGGAAGGGGCTGGATACATTCCAAGGCCAATGTAGTTCATGAAGTAGCCTTGGTTGAAGTTGGCACACTCAATCTTGTCCTTATGCTTCATACATATTTCTCGAATGCCTTCGATGCTCTCTTTTGCATTCTTGACGTCCTCCCACCCTCGGGGCCCGAAGCCCCATCGTGACGGCGCGAAACGCTTGCAGGCTGCCTGCACCGCGGCTTTGACGAGGTTTATCTGAATTTGTGCTTTCATTCCATCCATAGCAGAGGTAACAGAGATCACTGTGTGGATACCCTTCAGGGCAGTTGTTAAGGACTCAACAGAAAGGTAGTCGACCGGGCGGATATGAGTACGTGCGCCATCTTGGTCGATCGCACGAAGCCAGAGCGGGGCACGTGAATTTCGCGAGAGAATAACAACGTCCCATTGGTGATGATTTGATGAAGAGAGGAGGGTAGAGACTATGGCTCTGCCGAGACCTGGAGAAGTTCCACCAGCAAGTGCAAGAGTCGGCATTTTCGAGCTCTAAGTTTGATGATTAATGAAAAAGAATAATCAAGTTATCTTAGAGTAAGACAGGCAATTTATGAACAAATGTAGTGGAAAGAAAGGACCACCCGCGTTGATATATAATGAGTGAGCACCTGGTGGTTAAGCACTTGCTAGCGTGCCGGAACCCGCGCGCACCGCGCGCACCGCGGACCGCCAAATAATCGTAAGACTTTGAACGCCTGAGAGCCAAGTTTTGTTGTTTTAGAAGTACGGACGAAAAGCAGTGGCGGAATAAGAGAAAATTTTCTGAGGCAGACTTGATAGTAAATGCTTCTATTTCACTGCTGACAAACTTCCAAAACTATGTCTTCTATCGCGCACTTACACGCAGGAAGCCTGAAAATATTGGCATCTTCTCTGCTAGGTCCCAAATAACACTACTTAGAAACAAGTCGAATGTAGAGATAGCAGTCCTTTCTACCGAGGACAATTATTCAGTTTGTATTTAATCTCGCTAATAATCGCTTTGAAGTGAAGACGGATTTTGTAAAAACGTTTCCGATGTGTTTATGGTAGGCTGTCCAACATTCTATAATGCAAACATAGTCTATAGCCTTCGATGTGTGCATAGAGGAGTGAAGAATAGTGAGATTGCTCCTTGTCCGAGAAGAAGACTAGAATCTTTCGAGTTGAGTAATCAAAGTTTGACCAATTCTCAAACTTCCCCCCTTGTTGATTTGTCGTTGGAGCAATGATTTTATTATCGGAAGATGAGATGAGTAGAGAGTCCCTTCAATAACACTGATCAGTGATCCTCTACATGATGCAGCTATAGCCATAGCTCTCAACATCTCGCGTATGCCTACAAAATCGATTTACGACGGGAAGGATGACTTCCAAGATTTTATATGGCTTCCCTCTCGGTCTGCGACAATTAATCTAGTGTAGAAGTACATGGATTCTAAGTATCAGCGAGTACCTAACTCATCTCTTACAGGTCAAACTCTGGTCTTATATACGGTCATGGTCAACTCATTCTTTCGAGTGCTTATTCTTGGAAACAGAAACCATCAACGTCTACTAAACTCGGTTCATGTTACGGCTTGAGCCAGTATATAGCGCCTCTAATTCTTCCAACCACCCGTCCTCGGTATATTGTGGCTCGTTATACACTAACAGAATATTCGTCCCCTGCAGCTCTTCTCGGACCTTATCCATGCGATCTCAAGGATACTCTGGTCCTGGGTCTCGCCACTCGTCCGAGCTGAAGCGAACATCAATTGTGCGCAATGTTAACGACGCGCCATAGCCTCGAAGGCAAACTTTCGAAGCCACTCTTCCTGTGCAGCGTCAAACTCTTCCCAATACTCATGTACCTGGTCATTAATATTAAATGAGTACCCAAAGGTTCGAAGCTTTGGAGTAAGTAGCATGCTCGCAGCAGCCTGTTGATCGGTTTTCTCCAATTGCAACTCATGGAGTACCAGAGTGTCCAGGCTAGGGAAACCTGAAATAACGAATATTTGATCTGTGAGCTGACGAGCAGGATCGCGCGTAAGATGACCGATCTCGAGAGTTTGTAAAGAGGCCCTGTGTGGTTCGAGCGCAGTGTCAAAGTGACGCAGTTCCCAGTGGGATTTATTTCCGTAAAGACTCTTGAAGTTGAAATGTAAGATAGATTTGGGCCAGAGGAGTAACTGATTTAGTGCGTTTGGCGTGTCTTCGAAGTTAGAAATCCGAAGCGTGGTGAATAGAGCAGTCCTGTATTTCTGTCGACCAGAAAGGAAATCAGTTTTTGTAGACTTTTACACTTGTGGCTATCTATACTCAGTCCAGTATGCTAACCTGGTCGATACAAAAAATTTCAGATTAAATAACGTACCTTGGATTCCAATTGGAAAGCCTCCTCTTCGGGCTGTGAAGTTCCGAATAGATCCAACAATGTAACCGAAGGTATATCACCGCAAGCCTCTAGAATCTGACTTAGATAAAGCCCCCAGCTAGATCTCGATATGAAGAGGTGTTCAATTCTTTGCATATTCTGCAACGCAGCCTTGACAAATGTCAACGTATCGGCAGTGCGTGGCTGCTCGAATTCCCGTGAAGCTGGAAACATCGTACGTTGGGCAAATACAATGTGATATTTGTTGCGATTTCAAACTCATTTTCCTCTATCGGAAGATAGTCAGCGATGTCTACCGAAAGGCGCCAGCAGTATCGTCCGAGCGATGGATTGTGGGCGAGTTGTCGACTGAATCTTTGAAGGCTTTCACTCGGAGGAACAAAAGAATTGCTTGACTCGAATTGTAGGGCGCGAAATAAAAATTCGCAGACAATGTTGTTAAACTGGCGACACACAAGTGCAACTGTCTTGATTGAAGAGTAGTTGTAGATCGGAACGCAACGGCCTTTCTCGGATGCCAGTTCTTCGTCTATTATTGCGTTTTCCAGGATCATAGTTATGATCTCATCAGAAAGTTTTGTGAGGACTAATTTCATATCGGCCGAGCTTTCACTCGTAAAGCTTTCGATCATAGGAGATTCCTCTGAAAGTGGGAGTCGGGGACTCTACTCAGAGGCTGTAGAAAGGCACACTTGAAAGTATATGGTGCAAAGAGATAAATGAGCTATTACTACGGAAGCTAATTAGCGGCTGAAGGATTGGGGGCCGGTGTCACGTGATCCCAAATGCGGGGTATGGAAGGGTGGTTATGGCACTGAACATTCTAAAAAATAACAACCAATGTCGAAGATTCACTTCGTTTCCCGGGTGTCATGAAACATAGGCCAAATGATGTAGACTGGCTGTGTCGCCCCAAAGTCAAGACTGGACAGCAAATCAACCCTATCCCGTGGATATATTGTCGTAAGCATGCCAAAACGTTGTACTAGCCATTCTTTAAGGTGCGCATGCTCCACACCGTAAAGTTGCACTAAAAGCTATTCCTCCGAGATGTCCTGGGCTATGGGATTCTTTTCATATAGGGCGAGGATAAAGTTACGTCTTGACAAGCATTGACAAGCCTTTCGCTCAATTGAAATGCATTTCAGGATACGACCAGATGCTAGCCTGTTTCGAGCAGGTAGTACAAGACGACTTTGAATAGACCTGGATTGACTCATGTTGCATCCAGGAATGTCATCCGTATCGACAATTCCCTACAAATGTGGGCGCATCTGCCGCCGGAAACCAAGGGCCATGTTCCTAACCTTGAAATCCTAATATCTCCCATGGTTGGCTCATCGACTCGCTAGAGGTCCATCGTTAGGAATTCATGATTATTTGAAGCCTTTCAGGCGCTCGCGGCACTTTCACGGGCCAATGTATAGGCAGGGATTATGAGCATGACATAGGAAGAACATTTGCCGGCAACCCAACAATTACCTGGGATATTGGCCAAATATAAATATACGTTGTTTTAGAAGGCCGATCCATGCACATAATTAAATCACCGTATCACAAGATATAATCCTGGTAATGTGATATAAGCTGATTCGCAGCAGACCTTGGCCATTTTGTCTCTCTTTAATTATCCACTCGTCGCGGGCTACATCGCTATTGATCATGATGGGAATAAAGGTTTATTGTTTGGGCTGGATGAGGGAGCTAGAAATGCCGATGTACGCGATTCAGGGCAGATGCAAACTTATAAGAGTCGAGGGGATACGGGATCGCGGATACCTACTTGGCCTACGTCTACAAACCTCTAGTTTCCTTCCACTAGTTCTGTCGAGACCAAACCTACCGCTGAGATGAAGTCTCTCTCTGCAGTTCTCGCGCTCATCCCACTTGTTCAGGCCGGCCTTCGCTTTCCATGCTCAACCTTGACCTTTCAACGCCTTGATCCCGTCGTCCAGCCAGGTTCGCTCCCAGCCGCCCATGTTCACCACATCGTCGGTGGAAATGCCTTCAACGCCTCTATGACGGGCGATGTTGCCTCTAGGGCCACCTGCACTACCTGTCAAATGGCGGAGGACTTCTCAAATTACTGGACTGCCGTCTTATACTTCAAGCATCCTACCAACGGCTCCTACCACCGTGTGCCAGTTGTTCCTGTTCAGCCCCTACTGGGAGGTTCAAACGGCGCCCAAGGCGGACTTACTGTCTACTATACCCAGAACGACCTATCTAAGGATAACATAAAGCAGCAACCTATTAAGTCCTTCCAACCAGTAAGTCCACTAAATTCTATTGCATATCTTAAGATGCTTATGCTCTATAGGGATTCCGTATGACGGTGGGCAGCCCGGGTGCAACCTCACGCCCGCAAGTCGGCCTACGTTACCAATGCCTGCAAGGCAGCAATAGGGGCGCAGAGATGCCCGACTTCCCTACCAAGCCATGCACAGGTGGTATCTTCACTACTCACCACTTCCCTGCGTTAGTAGCTTCTATTCTCCGAGATGTGGGCTTATGCTAACCGGGCCTAGATGCTGGGATGGCAAGAACCTTGATAGCCCGGACCACCAGTCTCACATGTACAACACTATCAAGTCAGATGGTTTCACAAACGCCCCTGCATGCCCGTCATCCCACCCTGTTCGCATGCCACAAGTGACCTACGAGACCACCTGGGATACGACAAAGTTCAACAGTATGTGGCCTTCAGGCACTCCCAACCCTTTTGTGTGGAGCTTTGAGGGTACTAGTGGGTACGGTACCCACGCCGATTATATGTTCGGCTGGAAGGGCGATGCTCTCCAGCGCGCTATGGACAAGTCTGAATGCTTCTACGATGGCTGCGGTTCTATCACGAAGCAGGCTATGACCACCGCCAACCAGTGCACCGTCAAGGATATGGTCGGCGAGGAAACTGTAGGATGTACGTTTTGATGCTCCCTGATACCAACTATATAAGTGCTAACTGGTAGTAGGGCTTTCGGTGCTCCCGGGTATGGCATAATCGGGCTGGTTAAGCAAGGGAGCCCATGGCAAATCTTTTCTACGTTTATGTTCACACGCTCATTCATTTGATCTTCTAGGTCCTTTGTGTTCAGATTAGGTCGATTATTGGAACGTAGCTATCGAATAAACTGCTTTTTGTGGATCACCGAATATAAGTGCGACAATGATCAGACTTATCGATGGGGAAAACAACCCTAATATGTTATATAGTACCGATTTTCTATTGGGAAGTTGCAGAGTTAGCCAGTTTGAAGTTACTATAACGATCACCAATATGCTTGAATGTCAATGAATGAGAAACTATCCTCGATTTTTCTTTTCAGGAGGTCTTGTTTTTATTTCCATACTTCCATTGGACCTCTTGACAATCGCTTGCCGAAACCGAATGAAGGCTTTCTCCCCTCGTTATAGAGAACAGGTATGAAGACATTGAACATGAGAGTAGAGAGTACGTTCTATCCTCTCTATGTATTGTTTACGTCAAGCTTAACTCTCACTTCGGAAAGGAAACGATTAGTGAAATACTCCATGTTCGAGGCAATGGTCGCTATAGGCGAGTATACAGGAGGGAGCTGTGTATCGGGGAAACTATTCATGTACTGTACATTGAGATGAAAGAGATGTATATACGTGAAAGTGATAGGTCATGATAGGAATAGAAATCCCTCGGGGCACATATATTGGAAAGGGTGGGCTGTTGGAATTAGGGCCTCTCGCGTTCTTGGAGTAGGCTCGATAATCTCGCTCATTGACTATGCCATCCTTCCCCCCAGACAGTTTAGCACTCATTCAAACAGAGGGACAACAGTATGATATGGCTTCAGGTGCAACAAAGGGTGGTGACAGACAGTTTCGATAACGATATGCCGCAAACGAGATTTGAAGCAGTATAGATTCCGATGTCGATTATTATTCCCGGGAACACAATCATATTCACTGCTTTGTCAATTCGTTACGCTCGAAGAGGTTTGGTGTTGTTTGTTTTTCCGTCGCCATCGGCCATATAGCGCCGATGGTTGAGATAGCAATGCCAAAAGCGGATGAATGAATGCGAATTTCTTTTACTAAGCAGCGACAAGAGCGTGGCCTTAGATTAATCTAGTATTTGTCCATAATTTGTAGATTGTTGAACTTCACTTATTCAACAGTAACAACTCCTTCCATAGCCTTCACTGCACTGCCACTAAGCTTCACAGCTTCAATACTCTTCCCGCCATCCTTCCTAACTACTTCGACAAATATATCGCATCGCCTTCCCATCTCGACCCCCTGCACAAGATGGAAGTGAAATGGGCCATTGCCCTTCTCCTCATTTTCTTGCAAAGCAAGATAAGCACACAGTGCTGCACTTGCACTACCTGTTCCAGGATCCTCGATCGTGCCGAGGCTTCTTGTTCGAAGTAATCGAATATCTGAAGAGGAGCTTTCAGGATCACGACCTAAGTCGCAATAATAAAATGTACCCGTGTATCCGATATCCCAACCACTACCGAAGTCCAAGTGCTCTCCTTTGTAGACATCGGCGACGGGGATCAAACCCTGTTTTGCAGATCCTAACGCCTCCAATGTCGACATCGGTACAAGATTGAACGCCATTCCCTTGACGATAGAAACTATTGGAACAGTTGATGAAGATGTAGGATTGGACTCCGAGCCGGGGAACGGGTGAGGAAGCCTGGCCTGGTGGATGTGCACATCGTGCGGAACTGCAACAGCTATTGTTCCCCTTTGCTGATCGTGCGTGAAAGGTACGACGCCAGCAATGGTACGGAGCTTGGTGACGCTTTTGTAGGAAGCAGCATGCTGAGTGACATATATAGATGTCCCAATGGTGGGGTGGCCGGCAAAGCTCATGCGGGAGCGGGGTGTGAAGATGTCATAGTCGGCAAAGTCCTCATTTTCGCGAACTTCGTGCAAGAAGACGGATTCGGAAAGATTGAATTCGCGTGCAATCTTCTGCTTTTGTACCTCTGTAAGTTTATTGCGGAGCGAGGACGGGACTCGGATGATGGCAAGGGGATTTCCAACAAAGCGGGTAGTGGTGAAGACGTCGACTGTCGTGAATGAGAGCTCCATTCTTTAAAGACAAAGTTGAATTTAATATGTATAATTATGAAGTAGAATGCTGTGTTGAGGAAGTAGAATTTATAGATGGGTATATTGAATGAGTCAAAGCTTGTTCTAGGAACAGAGGAGACGGGTTTAGCGGAGGCCGCGGAAAATTTAATTTTAGTCAATAACAAGTTAGGCTCGACCTCATTCATTGGTTACTCCGGAATTGACTATGGAGCAAAGCAACGAGATATGAGTCCTTCCAGATCGCCTTTCCTGATGTTGGTGCGTGAAGGGCATTCTGAATAGTTTCTTCCCAAGTCCTATCTACGAATAAAATATATTTCATGCCTTCCCAATAAGACAATAAGGGTTGAACGTTTCACCAAATTCATAGTTCGGGACAGCACTAGAAATGTAAATAGACGCATAATTGCGCAATCGGTGTATGTGAAGTATATGACCGGTATTTCGCTCGAATGCACCCCTTTTTAGTTCGAAGCAGCTCTCGATAAAATCTATCCAAAATCACTCTTGCGGACAAAATCCACGAGGGGTTTTCATGCTGCCAGCTCCAGTATTCCCCAGGTGATACACCTTTCCTACCCTTTCATCATTCGATGAAAACTATTAACTTCCATCCATCCGTAACGGAACAACCACCGTAACGGAACAATTCATCGGTACTTTGACTTCGCAGCAACAGTGAGCTTGTGCGCGCCGCAATTTTTGCGATACTCCTATTTTATAATATGCTCAGACAACTTCCAAGCCCTCGTAACTATGCCAATACAAAAAATACGTTTGCATGGGCGCCCGCCCGCCTAGTTTGTAGAAAGCTCGACTTTATAGCGAAAGCGACCCTCGCCTAATATAGGCCACTACTACGCTAATACTGCTATCGCGACTAATAGAATACCCTTAACTATACATGCTTGCAAGTCTAATAGTAAAAGTAAGGAGTGATAATTGGCCGTAAGGCTGTGAGGCGCGCTCAATTCATACAGGGCCGCCATCCCAGTTGGTACGCTAATTAATCGGCCACCAGCCGCAAAACGGGGTTGTAGCTGTCATGCCTGTGGCTGTGCTCCTTCCACCGCCCTTGATTCCTGTGCAGCAAGGCTGAGACACAGCCTCCACCACATGTGCCAAATGAGGCTGAGCGACATCGGTCAAGCTGACCCAAAAGATGTCAAAAACATGTTGGCAGCTGCCCTTAACAAGTGAAACGGAATTCCCTCAGGCTATGCGCTGCAATGTTGGATCCCATCACGTCGTTGACGGTCGCGACAAGTACGGTTCAATTTGTTGACTTTGGCGCCAAGCTCATTACTCGAATCTATGACATCCACCAGGCTACTGATGGCAACATTGAAGAATATGAGCAGATTACGTCCACCGCAGAGACCCTGCGCAAACTCAGTGTCCACCTGACGACCACGCTTTCGCCGAACAATCTCCATCGCCCGCTGAACACCCAAGAACAAGATTGTTGCGCTGGGTAAGCAATGCGACGAGACCGCCGTGGAGCTGATCAGTGTTCTGGGGCGCATCCTGCCTGGAAGTGGCAAGGTGGGGACATGGAGGGCTACATTCCAAGCGATCAAAACTATATGGAGACAGAAGGACGTCGACCGTTTACGGCAGCGATTAGAGGAGTACAAACAGCTGCTAAGCACAAACATCCTCGTGGATATACAGTACGTGCCCTTAATTAACATGAATAATCTCTCTGACTATTCGAAGGCAGAAGGTATCCGATTCAAATAGAGCCGGTGCTCTCAGCCGGTCATCGCGGCGCTCAGACTGGGAGGGCACGCAGTCCGTCACTGTGTGGTTAGCTGAGCAGTCCAAGGAGATGAGGAAATGGCAAGAGAATCTTCTCGAGGCCGTGGAAAGAAACAACTACAATTTGCTGCTCAGAGTCGAAGGGCTGGCGCAAAAGTCCCATTCCGCCGACTATTTTCAAAGCTGGGGCGAGTCGAAAATCCGAGAAAATTTGATCGATGCACTCCTCGACAAGCTAAAGTATGAGGAGCTATCTGACCGCCATGACAGAATCTCAACGCCCTTTCCCAAGACGTTTGACTGGATTCTAAAGGCCGGCGGCGACAGCAACCCAAAGGCCCGGGCGGCTGGGAGCTTTAAAGACTGGCTAAGCTCCGAGAACGCCATCTACTGGATTTCTGGCAAGGCCGGCTCAGGCAAGAGCACGTTGATGAAATCTACATACCATGACGCTCGAACGAAGTCCCTATTGCTATATTGGAGCGGCGACACACCACTAATTATGGTACCGTTCTTCTTTTGGAACTCGGGTACCAAGCTTCAGATGTCTCAGGAAGGTCTCTTACGTTCGATCCTTTTCCAGGCACTGTCTCAAAGGAAGGCCTTGTCCGCCAAGTCGCTGCCGAGCAAATGGGACGCTTTCAGTCTGTCTCTGACCTATTCCGCAGGTCTCGGGATTCCCAAACCTTGGAAGTGGACAGAGCTTGCTCAGGCCTTGCGGTTCCTCATCGAAGCAGAGGATGATATTCCAGTCAAGTACGCCTTCTTCATCGACGGACTAGATGAATTAGAGGGCGATACGTTCAAGCTGATCTCGCTTATTGACCGGTTGACCCAGTACAAGAATGTCAAAATCTGTGTGTCCAGTCGACCTTGGGTCGAATTTGAAGATGCTTTTGGAAGCCGCCCAACTGTGAAACTACACGAGCATACGACTGGCGATGTTGCGCACTATGTGCAAGAAAACTTGGCCAACAATCCAGCCTTCCGGGAGCTGGTGCGAGGAAAGCCGGACTACGCAACCACACTAGTCGATAACATTACAAGCAAAGCTTCCGGTGTTTTCCTGTGGGTCATACTGGTTGTGCGGTCTATGCTCGATGGCATGCGAGATGGCGACCGCATTTCTGACCTGCAACGGCGTCTAGACGAACTTCCGGAAGAGCTCGATGCGCTATTCAAGAAGATGCTCGGCAGCCAGAAACCAGGGTATCTCCGGCATGCTTGTCAGATTTTTCAGATCTTTGGCGCGACAAGGACGCCCGACTGTCCTAACCTTATCATTTGCGGATGAGGAAAATGATGAGTACGCGTCTGAGCGAGGAATCGAAGCTCTAGGTGATGAGGAAGTTTATTATCGTGCAACGACCATGAAGCGGAGACTCAGCCGGTGTCGTGGGTTATTAGAGATTGCGCCAATTCAGCCAGACCCGCCTCCAGGAGAATCTGATGCGGACGTGTTCAAGCAAGCCGCTGTAGGTGGCCAAAGTACCCCAACGAAAAGACCGGCCTCTGACCCAGACAAGGATGGCATTTCAGTCAAATATGCTCATCTTATAGCCAATGCCAAGGTCGAGTACATGCACCGCACCGTCCGAGATTTCTTTGCCCAGATAGAAATCCAGGAGCATTTCCGGAGCCACTGCCCAGCGCACTTCGACCCAGACGCGTGCCTCTGTCGCTCATATGTATTACAACTCAAAGCTCTGTCACCCCAAGCTGTACTGGTACCGCAAGGTTCGTTCTGGTTCTGCCTCAGGTGGGCTCTTGAGCATGCTATCGCCATTGCTGCAACAGATACAGACCTCCACATCAAGCTTCTCGACGTAACTGATCAGGCCGCTATTTTACAATCGACGCGAAAGGACACTGGTTTTTCACTTGTCCAGAAGTATCACGACAACGGCGATTATCACTGGAGCAGCCTGCTACCTGGAGCCGAGCACGATGACGACTTCGTCACATTTGCTGTACGTTGCCAGTTGATCCAATACGTGAAGCAGAAATTGGCCAGCGAACCTCTGTCTACTGAACGAATCACTCGTCTGCTTCATGCTGCCATCTTGAACAACGAGTCGCCCTTCCTGGGTTGGAAGCGGCACAGACACCCGGATTCTGACCTCGTCGAGTTCCTTCTAAGCAGCGGCGCGGATCCAAATCTGGAGGTGCGCGGGAGCACAAGTTTGCAGAGCATACTCGACCGGACAACACCCGAGATGCGGGCATACAACCGTACTTGGTGCGCGGTCATCGAATCACACAAGAAGCGCGGTGTGGTGATCGACAACGACCCATTGAGCACAACAAAAGACCCATTAGAAGAGCAGTCATCGTCTTTACCTGGATGGAGTCGTCCTGGGTCGTACTGGTACGGCACGGGTAGCGGGGGATATAAGAGCAGTAGCCAGTACAGCTTGTACAGCCCTTTCCCACCTAAAGTCTCAACCTCCTCGAACCCGGTGGTGGTTCAACACACAATTAACACTATATATGCTGATGTTGATCCCGGCGACTTTATCGACGGATTTCCAGTTGTTCCTGGAGAGGACTTCCTCGGCGTGCAGAGAAGGACGATGAACACTTCCCAAACTTGCTCACGTGTTGAGTCAAGCAACGTAAGCAAACCACCGCCGCCTCGAAATGTTTCTAAGGACTCTGGAAGGTTAAAATGGTTGAAGCGAAGGCTGAAATATAAGGTGGACGAAGCGGAGAAGATGGGGAAGTGAGCGCTGGCTGGCTATGAGAAGGCCCTGGAGCCAGACCACCCGCAGACACTAGCAGTGGTGGAGAATCTGGGCCGTTCTATCACAGACGCGGCCAGGTAGACGAGGCAGAGAAGATGTGGAAGCGAGCGCTGGCTGGCTATGAGAAGGCGTTGGTACTACACCACCCGGATACATCTCGGGGGGAAGTTCTGTGGCTTTGAAAAGTACCTATAGTTTGTTCTGTTACGGCGGTTGTTCCGTTACACGTGGATGCACGTTACCTATTTCAAATCGTTATTCTCTATATCACGCACATGAGTATTTGTCCAAGTTATAAATCGAGATATTAATGATATTCCTACTTTGTACATTCCTAATCCGGAACATCCAGAGACATTTCTATTTGGCCGTCTTCGGCTCACAGGTTGATAGTCGAATTACTAGACTTTTCCTGGGTACTTTGGCAGCTACACGCCAAGTTCAATTATGGGAGAAGAGCAGCCCTCGTACCTTCATGAGCAGACTTGGATGACCTTTCTTATCTTTTTGCGCTTCTAAGTCAGCCACAAAAAGCTTTCGGCTATTTCCTGGCGAGTCATGCAGGTCTTTACGTTCCATCCTAGGATTTTCTTCCTCATAGTCTAACAGGGCGTTCAAAGGCAACGACATCTCGGAGAACCTTCTTGTATGACGACGATTTAATGTATCGGCGGTCTGTTCTTGTCCACATGCAATTGAGCCTCGGCGTTTTGATCTCCCCTTCTTCTGCTCCCAGCTATACAACATAGCTGTACTTGTTGGCAAGCCGGTAGTAATTTCTTGGATACGTACTGAGCTCAGTTGTTCTGTGTTGAAGAGCTGGCCGACCTTGTTATCACAGGAATTAGAAGTGTTTCCGTCCTCAGTACGTTCTGACTTCGCATTCTCATCCTGCTCCGAGTCCACATTATCTGTCAGTGTGCAGCCGTTGTTGACCTTTCTGTTCTCATCTATGTATGAAGTCTCGGAGACTTTGACCCAAACTACAATTTGCGGTATGACATTCTGACGAGTTGGCTGGGGCTGCGCGAGTGATGTTTTGCAAACTCCCTCAAACAGAGGCTGTTCGGTCGCCATTTTGTTGTTTAGTACTAAGGGTTCGATGCAAAAGGCTTCAAGATTTGTGTCAATGTTTTTTACTTTTTTACAACTTTTCTGCGAAGGAATTTTCGAATCAGCAAATCTAAGTAAGTATAAATTAATTGGTTATTGTGAAGCTACAAGGAAATCGAAAAAGGTTTGGCAGTCTCATTCTGTCGGTGCACAATGCTGGTATGATCATAATTGTAGGACAGAGATGCATCCAGAGTTGATGTGTATAATGGAGCAAAATGGAGGAGAGGTATACAATGTACAAAGATCCTTTATGCGCCATAACAATGCATAAAGTCAGCGCCGGGTAAAATAAGAGGAAAAAGACTACCAAGCACGTTCTCTTTCATAAGTCATCGAAAGATCTAAACCAGCCATGCAGACATCCGGTACCCGAATGATTCCTATATCCCAACGCAGATAGAACACCCTTCAATGCAACTACTAATACAATTTCAGAAAATGCCACTTCAAGTCCCACTCAGGAAGTGCCCTTGTGCCTTGTATAAATTTACGATGCCCCCATTACAGCACCAAGCAACCCCAACCCGATTACAACCACCATCCCCTTCCCCATCCGTATCCTTGCACCAGCTCCTTCTGCCATCTTCCCCGGCACTGCATTGAAACACTGGAACACCTGGTTCTTCTGAAGATATGGCCCCAAGTTCTGAGTCAAACAGTTCTCGACATCCTCTACAGCATCGGTTGTGCAGAACTGGTAGCAGTTGTCCTTCGCGTTCGGGGTGCCGTATGTTCGTAGTACGTTGATGTGGCCGTTACAGCATGTGTCGAGGATAGTGGAGTTGCTACCTCCGATAGGGACGGCGCAGGAGGCGACGGTTGTTGGTGGGTTCGGGATCTGGGTTGAGAAGGAGCATGAGGGTGCTGCCATTTTAGATGACAGAGGAATTCGTTTGAATTGGGAGAGGTTTTTAGTTGACGAGATGTAGGTGAACTCTCAGTGGAGTATATATAAATATACTCGATATTGAGTTGTTGGGTAGTATTCAAACTGCGTAAGTGGGTGGGCCGCAAGGTGATCGTGGAGAATAGTTCGTGGCAGCGTGTGCAGAGAGATTTTCCTCGAAATTTGTAAATCAGAACGAACAGGTGGTGGTTGGTTAGGGTTGGATAGAAGTCGAAGTCACCAGGACTAAAGAGGAAGGGAAGAAAGTCGCTGCTCGTGAAGGTCGTAAAAAAGAAGATTCGTTGGACTATTCGCAGCACTATAGAAAAACGCCCCACATTCGAATCACAACAAAGGAATGGAAAAGCCAATCTACCAGAATTCGAGGCTCTGGGGCAAAATAGATCTCATAAGAATAGCATCGATCTATGTTTGGATGTGGTCGCACAAAAGGCCAAACGAGTAAGCGCCATCCTAGCGCCGCATCTTGGCTGCGCCACTGAACCACTGGTTACCGCTGCTCGAAAACCTACGCGCCAGGAGCTTGCATGGCATCTGTTGCTAGCGCAATCGCACGTGTCGCTCTGTTTGAAACATGATCTGCACGAGAGATCTTAGGTACCCGCTGGCATTGAGTTCAAATCCAATGGTGGGGACAATATAGTGTCACGTGATGGGTGGTGTCAGACAGTCATGCTTGTAGAAAGGGAACGCAGGGTTCTCAAGGCGCGCCACGTAATCTTCGAGATGAGCCCATCGTCGTCAGTTCTGTAAATGTCTTGCCTTCCCCTGTGTCAGGGCCATTCTAACAGATATACGCCGAATTCAAACCTCGACAATCATGAGCCCCGCCAGCACCAACGTGAAGCTCTTCATACTTGTAACTATTGTTGGGTTATATTCAGTTGTTCTGGGAATGGTGGGTCTCTGGGGTCTTAGACGCTGAAGTTGAGGCTGAGGTACCTGTTGTTTCTAGGTTGCCAATGCTGCCACTATACATGTTCCGGAAGGCTTGTAGCCGTGCGGCAAGGTCATTCTCGGACCTGTTATGGTCCTAGGGCCAGGGCGGCTATTTAATGCAGTGAATGTACCAGACCTTACGAAATTACCTCGATCGAGGCTAGAGGCAAAGCAATTGTTCACGTTGTCTAAACATGTCAACTCTAGCATCAGATGCTACGCTGATGATATACATCACACAGATATTGGGAAAGAAAATTATCGTGACAAATAGAAGATTCCTTCAATGAAGGGTCCTAGATATAATGGTCAGATGTCTGGCGGTATCGGTGGTGATCCCTTGATCCATGTAGTGAAATGTAATCAATAGATGGTAGTGCATGTGTGCTTAGACGGTAGGTGCATCTTTGTTACAGCCCCAATATACTGCAAAGAAAAGGCACTCTGCGCCCAAAGAGACTATTGCTTCTCCGAAAGGTGTAGTAGGATCTCCGGTGTGCCATAGTTGAGAAGCTCCTTAGTAGATAGTGTGAGCTAGCCTCACTTCCGGTGGGTCAACAATACTCCTCTACTTTATGAGTACATCTTCTAGTACCCATTCCCTGAAATTTTATGTCGCACTGATAGTGTATCTTAAAGCACTTGCCGGTCCCGGAAAAACGACCGACGTGACAACACGAGAGAAACATTTGTCTCAGAGGTCGCAGTCAGTAGCCCACCATCTAAGAGAATGACACGTCTAATTACTACTACTTTGGGTTCCAAAGATGTCAAATATGTGGGTTACGCCGCAAGCGTTATGACTAGTAATCGACCTATGCACGCATTTTGGTCTGTGCAGTAGTTACGGGAAGCGCTGTCGTAAGGCAGCAATACAAGGGTTCGCAATGAGAATATTCCCAACAGGAGCGAGAGAAATGATTTGTTCATTGGTCATCGAGGTGGGGCCGTCAACAACACGGTGGTCCGAGCAAATCCTTCTCCTATATTCAAAGTGCAAGAGAAGCGCCAGGATTATCTGTGGGAACAGATATCGGAACCTTGTCTCTAGTTACAGAGCAAGATAACGATATCATTGGTTCTGTGTCGCTTGGGTAGTGCCTTCCTGGGGGGCGACGAGGACCAGTTTTAGGCTCAGAGTTTCCCTGTCCAACCAAAACAGCCCATAGCCAGTAATAATGATATATCACAGGTAAATACAAGATGACTCATAATTTACTCTGCTATCGGGAATTTAACTCAGAATGCCTCAAACACGGTGGCACAAGAGACATGGGCTGTGATACTCGGAGGCTGTATGCCCAGTGACCCAGAAGAGCGTACAAACCAACGCGGAGGAATCTTGCAACAAATGCGTCTTCTAGCTGGCTAGAGACAGTCTTGCTCGGATACTCGGATTTATACATACCTGTCAACCAGTCTACTACTGCTGATTTTCAAGCAAAGTAACTAGTTGGGGCATTTTGGCATCAGTTCACCGTTGGGCGATCCGCGGCCCATCTTTTGTTCGATGTCACTGTTGTCTTAGATGATGCATAGGGCGTCAACCCAGAGGTACCGCTCGCCAAGCTACCGGCAGACGGAGAGGGCATCGTTGACGGTCTGGAGCAGGCAGGAGAGGGAAATCCTATTGGGATTTTGCGGTTTGCGGTACCTTCTTGTATTATGGCAAATCACGTGCCGAGGTTATTTGTGCCTAAGGCTTTTGCTTACCGGTAGGGAAGAATGACAACCTCCATCGTAAATCCATCTTTTATTAGTTGTGACAGAATCTCCTTTGACTGCGCTATTCTCTCATGCCACCGAAGTCAAGTTTGACAGCTGCGAATGAACCGGGGTAGAAAGCTAAAACACTATATGAGGGCGTTAACGAATCAGTCGATAGCGATACCAACACGACGGCAATCCTTGTTGAAAATCTTTGTGGCGATAGACATAAGCTACAGAATAGTGTGTAATCGGTTGTAGACGTCTATTCACACTATATAATGAATTCTGACTTTTACATGAGGAAAGTGTCTCGTCACACTGTGTGTCTCGTGACGTTGTAGGGAACCTTTTTATTTAGTTCCTTTTTATATCGATATCTTACCATTGCACAGGGTAATATATAATGAAATTTCCTATACATCATAGTAAGCATGGTCTTACACTGTCTAACAATTTGGCACTTGTACCCTGTGGACTTCAGACTTTGCAATTTGTATTAATATTAATTTACTGCCATGACATACTATATACGTACTAATGCACGGATTATCTATAACATGCGAGCTATCAGATGTACCGTTGTATGTAATTCTAACATTTTAGTTGAGCTCATCTTTCTTTGCAATTTTGCTAGCCCCTTTCCCTCTGCGACTCTCACGATAATCTCAATCTGGTTGAGTTTACATCTTCTTTCTGAAGAATTTCTTCAGGCTTCTAAACTTCTTCTCCAAAATCATCTTTACAGATCCACCTCCAGCTCCAATCTTTGGAGTTTGTTCAGGTGGTACTGGTAGCTTGTTCTTAATAACCAGCTTTCTAGACTTGGTGCCGATTGTGTGCTCAGTGTTGCACAATAAAGACACGATGGACAGTGAAAACAGCACTGGCCGCTCTTTTTTAGGACGAATGCCGTGGTCTCGAAATGCTTCGTATCCCGCTGGGCGAGCAGATACTGGGGTGCGCACATAGCCTGAAGGACCAGCGGATAGAACACCTGGTCGTTTCGGATGTTCCGAAGGCTTATGCCGACCATGATTCTCCGACGATGGTAATCGGCTCGAGGTAGCTGATTGACGAAATATTTTGACAACACGAGGGGGGTACGGTGGAGAGTTCTCACGCGGTATCTTCGCCGACGCCGATAGATTCTGATCCGAAGGTTCATTCGCTAGGGATACTTCGACTTCAGTACGGTGCTCTTTCAAGGAGTTTGCTCTGTCAATATCCAGAGATTTTGGGCGCGATCGACGTCGCTTCGTATTCACCGTCTGCGTACCCACGTTTAGATTGGACTTTACATCAGATGCATCATAACCTTTGGTCATATCCAGCGACTGTGTATTAGTTCTGAAATTGCTGGTTCCATGGCATTCTGTCTGGCCGAGGTTGTGAGTGCCATCACGAGGTAGCCCTAGAACTAGAGAGTCAGATTCCTGGCCAGAGGATGCAGTCACGGCCATAGAACATTCAAGTATAATCGACATTCCTAAGATGATGTAGGTTATTGAATTTTTATACCACCATTCGTGGAATTCTTGTAATGGGAGACTAATGATGTGGTCGGGTGATTTTATATTCTAGCCGCTTTAGTGCTCTCTAAACATTGTTAATCTTCAACGAGTGACTTCTCTGTGTTCTATAATGTCACTAGCTAGATGATTCAGGTATGTTAACATTGTATATCCCCATTATAGCGCGAGACTTACGCCCCCGTTTGAGTACTTTTTAGTCTGCATTGTGCACGAGTAAGTGTTGACAGTGAACAACCCCTGTAGATGAATTCACTCCGAACCATCTTGGTTTCGGTCCTCTATCGTCTTTTACTATGTCCTTAATTAACGTTGACAATACTTAATCCCCTGCTCTTTTTGAAGAAATGTCTTCTGGCCACTTTAACGACGTTATTGATCACCTGTTCTCGCGTTGTCAAGCTTCGTCTTAGTCGGATGGTGCTCCATTTTGTGGATTAAGTCCTGTCTTAAAGAATTTATTGCTTTCCAAATCAACAGCAAAGAATTCCATGTAGCCGCAGGCTTATCTCCAAAAAAAAATTTCATTGGCCAGCAGAGAAGCTTGTCGTCAGGCAACAGCCTCGTCTATGTTCCCGATTGAGCTGAAAGATAACAAGGATCTCATCCTTCCACAACTGCGCCCCTCAGTCGACGCGCCCCTAAAACCAAACAACCTTCCGCTCATTATTTCGTTGCGTCTTTAACTCAAAATACAACCCAACGTACTCCATCTTCAGCGAAACAAGTCATGAAGCTCACCATTGCTCTCGCCGGCGCGCTCGCCGCCACAGCGTTCGCGGCTCCATACTCGAGGTGCGAGTTAGGCGGAAAAGTCATCGACTGCAATAAAATGGGCGAAGGTACGTGGTGATCTTCTCATTCCTACCCGCTTGTGGTTGCTATCTCAGCCCAACTACTGCGACCTTATTAAGGATCGATGGAGATGGAGCGAAGTAATGGAAATCGTACGAAAAGATGCTGACGGCTGTGATAGAACTCGAGAAGATGCTCGGAAAATACAACGATGCGCCCCAGGACAAGGTTGAAATTTCAGGAAACAACCAGTGGCAGTTCGAGATGAAGAACTAGGAAGCGCACATGTTTAGAAGCTTGCGGCGAGGAATCGACATGAGCTCAAGCTTGGGACGATATTGGTTTGGTGAAGGATATGGATGTCGGTGGTAAGGGCTTCTAGAGAGTTGCCGGTCTTTTTGAAGTCTCTAAAGTTGCTAGTAATCATTTATTGCTAGCATCGCATGTCCCATCTATTGTTATTCATTGTGCGCCTCCACGCCTCGTCTGTTTTTAGACTAACCAATCATCGCGAGGGGGCTTCATCCTTTTATCTACGCCCTCCAAACCGCTTCCCCTCGAAGTGAGATAGACCGCGCTCTTCTGTGGATATCAAATCATGCCCTTTGATCGAAACATAAATTTCAACCAAATTAATAATGAAGCTTGCTATTGGTCTTGTCGATGTGTTTGCTGTCGCTTTGGCTGCGCCGTATACCACGTACGGATACATCAACAAGGAAAGCTTCGATTTCTGGGGGTCAAATCGCTCGAGTAGTGATTTAAATTAGGCTAACAGCCTTTGAGGTCAAAGGAAACGAAGAAATCCATGGGAGCGTGCATGTGACTGACGGTAGGACAGAGTATCCTGTCGTAGATTTATGGAAATAGATAAGCACAAACACAAACGAGTATAAGGAGGAGATGGTGCCCAAGATGATCAAATTGAAGGAGGAGTGGGAGGATCTGAGGTAGTCAATAAAAGAGGCAGTTAAGGAGAAGGAGAGGAAACTTCATTTGACGAAGGTCGTGGAGCGGGCAGACCCAAATAGACAAGAGATGAACAACATTTAATCAACAATTATGATCGCAAAGGTTCCACGGTTGATAAAAAGCATCAATCACGGACGCGGTTAGGCTAGTCTTTGTCTTACTTACCAGCTAATACAGCCATCATACAGTAGCTAACCGCCAGATTATCTTTCATCTGCAAGGTGAGAGTGGCGACATGTTTCCATTTGTCTTGGGAAAGAGATAATAGGAAAGATCGATATCTAACGGCCTGTTAATACGAAGTCCTTGTCTACTACAACGTCGAGAACGTCAACGAGATCACCGTCTACTTCCCGCAGGCCATACGAAACAAGAGCGCCATGATAATCACGAGCGCCGCCCCAAAAGGACTCCACGTAATGAACATTGGGTCAGAGTGCGATTATATTACAGGGATGGAGGAGTTGGTGAGACCAATGATGGTAAAGCAAATCATTAAAGAGCAGGACGAAAAGGGTAACTTGACCAAAGGCTATGGAATACACAGTCCTAGAACGATAGAGCAGACAATTCTCAATGGCTGTGATGAGGAAGGCCCAATGTTTAGAGTGTTCTCGATGACGTAGATTCCCTAGAATGTCAGGTGCGCATTTTCACGAAGCGAGCATATCCAGATCAGGATGGATCAACGTTCCGGCCGATTGACCTAGCGTTGAAATGCACGATAAACGATACGTCCAGGGTAGGTTGGGTCAAGAAGAGGTTGAACCAACGGTGGTGTGTCTCAGTCAAACTCAATTTTGATTCCTTATCTTCTTTCCTGCCTCTCTTCATATATGCTGTACTTCCATCCTCTCTCAAGTCCAAACTGCACCACGTCGCGCATTGTTACACGCTGGCCATCGCTTGCTCGTTTCGAAACCGGCGAAATTATTCCCAGGACCTCTCTGCAAACTGTGGCGGTGCGGCTCAATCAAGCTTTCGCATTTGGGTCCTCCCCGGGCCCTTCTCCCCTAAAAAGGTCTGAATCCAGAAGCTCTTCCTTTTAGCCTTTTCACGTCCCATTCAGACCGGGGAACGAGGCCATCAAGATATGAACGCCTCCATCAACCCACCGGGCGTTACGTCTGCCTTCCATCTCGAGGCCCTCGCTGGATTCGCTCGCTTCGCCTCGAAACAATTCCCTGGTCGAAATAGCCATGCACCCCGGAACGCCACACCAGCATTCCGCATGAATCTAACAGGGGCATCGATGATGGCCCCGGCGCTTTTTCCCATCACAGGGCTTCAAATAAATTGAGTGCAACGGATGAAAGGGCACAAGAGATACAAAGCGACGAAACAGCATCGTCTACCCCACAAAACGAATATAGGACATGTTTGGAGGCTCCGGAATTCTGCCTAAAGAGCCAGGTGCGGAATTGGGTAAGGGGCAAGGAAAGTAGTTTATATTCACCGTCTGCGCATGCCATTGTGACATTTTGATACTCAAGCACCTCATCTTCAGACTTCTTCTATATCTACACTCCGAGTCTTCGTTCTAGTTCAACATGAAGGTCACCGCTGCCGCCGCCCTCTCCCTCGTAGGCCTCGCCGCCGCCGGACCCGTCGTCGAGAGGCAGAGCTGCCCCAAGGTCTACGTCTTCGGTGCTCGCGAGACGACCGTTGGCCCTGGATACGGAACTGCTGGCGGTCTGGTCAACCAGGTCGTCGCCGCTTACCCAGGAACCGGCGCCGAGGCCATCGTGTACCCAGCCTGCGGTGGACAGTCCTCATGCGGTGGTGCTAGCTATGAAAGCTCTGCTAGCCAGGGTACTGCTGCTGTTGTTAAGGCCGTTACTGCATACAACGCCAAGTGCCCGTCTACCCAGATCGTCCTGATCGGATACTCGCAGGTAAGAAACGCTCAATTGCACCCAAAAGATCATGACGCTAACAATTCCCAGGGTGGACAAATCATGGACAACGCTCTCTGCGGCGGTGCAGGCGCAACCCTCACCGGCACTGCTCTGGCCGCTGTCAAGGCCGCCATCTTCATGGGCGACCCCCACAACGTCGCCGGCCTGCCTTACAACGTTGGCACATGCACCAACAAAGGCGTAAGTCCTCAATTGCTTCAAACTCGCTTTTGCATCTCCCCCCAGAACATGACTGACAGGCGTAACAGTTCGCCGCCCGCCCGTCAGGCTTCCAGTGCTCACCAGCCTCCCCAAGCATCATCAAGTCGTACTGCGACTCGACCGACCCGTACTGCTGCAACGGCAACGACGCCAACTCGCACCAGCAGTACGTCAACAAGTACGGCTCCCAGGCGCTTACCTTCATCAAGAGCAAAATCACTGCTTAGATGGATGAGGCGAATACGAACGAGGGCAATGACGAAACATTCTGTATTTAGTTACTTGGTTACCCAATTGTAAATATGACACATAAAAGGGATATTGAACCTCTGAACTCAAAAATATTGCAAATGAATTAGCGCCGTGAAAGTGCAGCATTGCCAGACAACAATCCCTTTCCTGAACCCCCCTTGGCAAAAGTCCACAAATCACCTGTCCATGACAACAACACGACGATATTTTTTCCAACGCCCAGTTCAACTATGCCACAAATGTTTCACCGCCTCCTGGCACCATTCCAACCGCTCCAAAAAAAACACTTGCTGTGCCGCAGCGCGTAAACCCAAACCACCAAGGGCGCTAACAATCCATCCCCGGCCCCCATTCCAGATATACTTGAACACAGTCGCACAGACAAAGGATCAAACCTCACCAACAACCATCGAAACAAACCCGCACAGCCTACAACTCCAGTCTAGTACATCATAGTTGCCATGCGCAAACAACGCCACTACGAACGCAGAACCCGGATGCAGCTCGAGCTCCTCGTCCTAACCGCGGCGAGCACCACGCTCGCACTGACGATACCATACGCCACGCTTATGTGGCGACGAGACGGAGGGCGTAATAGTGATAGTGCGGTGCTGGCGAGACAGTGGGTTTTGTGCTGGCCCTGGATCTTCGTACGGAGGCTGATTCTGTAGATCGCTTTTCCTGCACGGCGTTCCGCCGCTTACTACGGTGCTGGTATGTGCGCTCGATATGTGTGTGTATTTTAGGGCGGAGCAACCGCTTGTTTATGGCGTTGTGATGGTGGCGGGGATGGCGGCGGGATGGGTGGGTACGGTAGTGATTTGGCTCGTGTGGTTGTGCCGTCAGAGCACGGCGGCTGGGTATGATGGCGTGAAGGGCGTCGTTGAAGTGTTGGGGATATGTGTTGTTGCGGCTGGTGCTGTCACTTTGCTGTGGTATGTTATTGAATTGTTTCTGATGCTCGTTATCTTGCTGACGTGACTTGGTAGTTATCTAATTTATCTTGCTGTGGTAGCGAGGGATTTGTATCTTTTCAATAGGGGGCGTTTGAGGATTAGGCGCGATCTGCAGGAGGTGACTGAAGCGTTGGAGAGGAAGCTGAGGTCGAGGTATAGTGAAAATGGGACGGAAGACGCAGAGGTGGAGGCGGAAGAGCGGGAGTAATTGTTTTGGGATTTATAATGAGCTTTGTATGAATATTACTGTGCGTTTAATCAATGAGTATATGATATATTCCAACCTAGACTGTGGTTTGCGAAAAGGGGAAGCCTACTTCTACGGTCTGTGGAGTATGTGATTGTGAATAGAAGTCTGTCTCTCCAAGAGTGTTAATTCTACAGAGTTTTAAACAGTATTGGTACATAAGTTCGCTTCTATGCGTTTATCCGGTTGTCGAAGCCTGACTTGTTCGTTGTTGCTAGCTGCGCCCACGAGTCTTGCTCCTCAGGAAATTCGTCTCCCCGTATGACCCCGTCGCGAACATCTATTGCCCGTTGGGCCTTCTTCAACGCTTCCTGGGCATACTTATCCCCGCTTTCTTCCGCCTCTTGAATCTCTCTCGCTGCGCTTTCACGGGAGACGGCCGCCATGGCAACTTCTCCACCTAGTTCTTCAATCTTGGCAGCACGTGCCGCCTTCGCTGCCGCCTTTTCTGGACTAATTGACGCCAAATCGCCACCTGCTTTCAGCTCCTCTCTCTGTTTCTTCACGTATTCTTTCAATCCGCCCATGTCCTTGACCTTTTCTAAGAAATTGTTTTGGCGGGCCCGCACCTCGAGGCGGAGCTCTGACCGAAGGAAAGCAAGTTTAAGACCGTCTTCCACGGTGTCAACTGTTCCTCGCTTCACATATCGCCTCGCAGCCCTCCAAGCTAATCTGCCCTCTTCGACCACATCTTGTCTTTGCTCCTGCATCACCGCCTGCTCCGCTAGGGCTTTCGCGTGGGCTGCAGCCCGAATCTTTAGCGTCTCAGGATCCGGCCAGTTTTGGTCAATGATGTGTTGCGCGAGCCCAAGGGCCTCTGCCTTTGCTCTAAACTGTGCAATAACCTCGGGAGTCTGCATGACCCGCCATCTCAGCGCCCATCCCATCGGCCCCAGCTCCTTAATGCGCGTCTCGTCTTCCTTAAGCAAGTACTCGTCGAGGCCGCCTTCGCGATCGATGATTTTCAGCACATTGGCCGTGACCCTGAGCCTAATCTTCTTCTTCAGCGCGATAGAGTATATGTTCTTGTTCAGGACATTGGGCTTCCAGTGGCGCCGTGTCTTGGTCTCGGTGTCAGGCGACACATTGTTGCCAAATTGAATCATCTGGCCGCCATAGAGGCCCTTGTTGGACTGCTTGTATAGAAGGGCGGGGCCGTACGGGTAGGGAGGAATCTGCTCGGGATTGGGGAGGATGTGTTTAGGGAGATGCGAGCCGAGATCGCCGCCTCTCCGTCGCTTCAGAGGGTCTTTGTCAAGGAGGGGAGTGGAGGTGGTGAAGCTTCGTTGCGTCGGTTGGAGGTTGCGGGCGAGTATTCGGGGGGCGGAGAGGCTCCCGGAGAGCAATTGGCAGCGAGGAGGCATGTTTGGCGATGGGCGGCCGTGGTGGTGCTGGAAAGAGGCAACACGGAGGTCCGACGAAGATTTCCAAGTAGCCCGTTGGCCCGTGCGGGACGTCTAGGTTAGAATATCAAGTGACAGCATCCCACAACAACAGCTACCCCGAACATGAAAGACAACACTGCGCCCTAAATCCCCTCTACACTATCGAGTCCAGCCTACCGCCCAGCTTGTCATCGTACCAGCCCAAAGTCACGATGCCAGAGCCACCTCCACCAAGCACGGCGAGTATCGCAATTGCGTCTGCGCTGATTGCAGGTGTTTCTGGATACTTCATTGGACAGGCAAAATCACTCGGTCTCTTCGGCGGTAGCCCATTATCAACCCCTACTACAGGTGGCAAGAAGGAGAAGGAACACGACGAGGACGAGGACTCAGACGAGGACTACGAGGACTCCAGCGACGACGAGGCATCAGCACTCAGCGAGTTCCCCGGCCACAACGAAGAGTGCAAGATGGTGCTAGTTGTTCGAACAGATCTCGGCATGACAAAGGGTATAGCAGCATCTCGCTCTTCCATATGCGCCTTCCCTAACAGTCTGTAGGCAAGATTGGAGCGCAATGCGGCCATGCAACGCTCGCCTGCTATAAGCATTTCCTTCGACACTCGCCCAACTCCCCGACCCTGAAGCGCTGGGAGCGCGATGGACAGACCAAGATTGCGTTGCAGGCCAGGAGCGAGGAGGAACTGCAGATTCTGCTGGCACGCGCGATGAGTCTGGGGCTTGCGGCGCACATCATACATGACGCAGGACGGACACAGATTGCGAGTGGAAGCGCAACGGTGCTGGGGATTGGGCCGGCTCCCAGGGGCGTGATTGACGAGGTCACGGGCGACCTGAAGCTGCTGTAGGGCAGCTAAGTGCTGGATTGGGTCGGAGGGGAAGATTCGCATGTTGATTTCTGTTCACGAACGGGTATGGCACCATTCGCATCTCACCGTCTCACGGATGAGCAATGATATATGAAATGGAATGGACAAGTGAAAAATCAACCATATTGCTTGCACTGTGTATGTAGTTGACTGGGTTAGTCCCAAGCTTCAGGTGCCAACGGCATCCGCAGGGAACAGGAATCAGTCTTCCTGACACGCCCACCGCCGAGCTCAAACCGTGAAGGCGAACTCAGGCAGCAGCCGCGCCGACTTGCTCTCCAACCTGTCGACCGGAAGATTGACATCATGGGGATTTGATGGCTCCATAGTCGGTCGAACTGCCAGACCGTCGACCGAACACGCCCGTGAGGGCGGACGGGACAGTCGGACACAGGTGGTTGAGGAGAGAAGAGGAGTGGGCAGGGCCGCGACGAATTTATTTTGTAGATCGCGAACTCTTGGCGCGCTAGCAGACTAGCGCCGCGGCGGCTCTTCCGTTGCAGAAGGCGCAACCTGCGCGACTGCCCACCCAACTGACCACACGCAACTGGCCACACCTCACTGCACACCACCCACCTCACCCCCATCATAGCACACCATAACCTCCGCTGCCGTCTGCGCCCGCCACAGCAGCCATCTTCGCCTCTCACCGAGGAGAGTCGCATAGTGACCGCCCAGCGCTGTCTTGCGGCACGCGATTGCCCTTTTCATCGCCCCTCTTCCCTCAATCCCACTCACCACCCCACCCCCGCCACCATGTCTGACACCAACGCCCTCGCCATCGAGGAGATGAACCGCATCCGCGCCGAACTCGGCGTCGCGCCCCTGCCCGTCCCCGGTGCCGCCGGCCCCGTCTTCAAGGCAGCCAAGGGCGACGACTCAGACGAGGAGCCCGCCAGTACCATCGAGACCCGCGAGGCTGCCGCCTACGACAACTGGAAGAAGCTCGAGGATGACGCCAATGCCAAGAAGAGGCGCGAGGCGCGGGATGCCGCCATCAAGAAGGAGCGCGAGAAGGCCTCCCGCTTTGCGAAGCTCGAGGGAAAGGGGCTCGCCGATGTCGCCCCCGACGAGGACGATATGGCCTGGCTCAAGAGCTCCAAGAAGCGCCAGAAGAAGATCGCCAAGGCCGAGAAGACGCAGGAGGAGCTGGCCGAGCGCGAGCGCCAGGCCCAGGCCGCACTGCAGTACACAGAGGCTGATCTCGCCGGCGTCAAGGTCGGACACGAGCTGGACCAGTTCGACGACGAGGACCAGATCCTTGTGCTCAAAGACACCGCTGTCGATAATGATGACGATGACGAGCTCGAAGCCATTTCGCTCAAGGAGAAGGAGCGCCTGCAGGAGAAGCTCGATTCCAAGAAGCGGAAACGTGCCTACGACCCCAACGACATGGATGAGACTGGCCAGAGCTCGCTCCTTGCGCAGTACGACGAAGAGATTGACGGCAAGAAGCGCAAGGCCTTCACCCTAAATGGCGAAGGCAAGACAGTCGAGGAAGCGCAAATTGGTGATTCAGGTGCACCGAAACCCAAGAAGGTGGCCGTCAGCCTCGATTTCCTAAAAGAGGAAACCGTCGCCACCGACTATATGGACACCTCAGAAGTGAAGATGAAGAAGCCGAAGAAGAAGAAGTCGAAGTCGTCACGCCGGAAGCACGTCGAGAACGAAGAGGATGCCTTCACAATGCCCGAAGACGCTGCCGAAGAGGACATGGAAGTCGACGAGCCAGAGAACGCGCCCCCGAAGCCCAAGAAGGACCTATTCGACGGCTCGTTCGTCGATGATGATGATCTTCAAGCCAATCTCGCCGCCCAACGTCAAAAGGCCCTCAAAAAGCGCAAGAAGATGCGCCCTGCAGACATGGCACGCCAGATTCGTGAGGAAGTGACCACTCCTGATGTTCAAGACACCATCGAAGAAACCGATGAGCCTACACTCGTCATCGACGAGACCACCGATTTTGTCGCAAACCTCAATCAACCCGGAAATGATGACCAGGTAGAGGAGCGACCACGCAAACGACAGAAGTCTAGTGTTCCATCTAATGGCATCGACTCTGTTGGGGCTGACGAGGAAGGTGATGTTGATATGAGTCAATCCTACGCTGAAGTCGGAGAAGAGCGCAGCAAGTCTCGGTCTATTTCCGTGGGTATCACCGGCACCGGCCTGGATGAGGAGAAAACCATCGATCAGGGACTCGGCGCTACTCTTGCGCTCCTCAAACAGCGCGGCGTGCTGAAGACTTCCGAAAATGGCGATCAGAACGCACTGTATCGCGAGCGCCAGAACTTCCTCAACGAGAAGATGCGTGCTGAAGCTGCCGCTGAGCGTCTTGCAAAGGAACAGCGTGAGCGTGAGCGCACCTCAGCTAGGTGGAACAACATGACGCCTCGTGAACGAGAGGAATGGGCCCGCAAGAATAACACGAATCGCGATCAGCTTGAGAGCAGGAAGCTGGCCGACATCTTCAACAAAGAGTACAAGCCAAATGTCGAGCTCAATTACGTCGACGAGTTTGGACGACACATGGATCAGAAGGAAGCTTTCAAGAAGCTGAGTCACCAATTTCACGGCAAGACCAGTGGCAACACCAAGACCAAGAAGCACCTCGACAAGATTGCTTCTGAGAAGAAGAAGTTGGCTGAGAGCTCCTTGGAGACGACACACACTGGTGGACTAGGTAGTGCTCGAGGTCAACAAGCGAAGAAGACCAAGCAGGCCGGCGTACGGTTACTCTAAACGAGTCGCTTGGCATCGTGGATCATAAGGAGATCAAGCAGGTTGCACTGAACGAGGGTTTTGGCGTTGGGGATTACAATTTCCGGGTGGGGTCAAGGTCATCTTAAAGGTCAGTATTTCTGAGAATGAATTTAACCGAGTCAGTTATTAATGGAACATCATCTTTAGACCCTCTCCCCCACTGTTTTCGGTGATGGTATACTCGACCACTAATGTCCTTTCTCCTAATCACAGGAAAACTCACTTCCCAACTTCCCAAGCAAGGTAATATCATTGTGACCAAATCTTGCACTAGTCTACAGCCAAAAGATAAGTACTGCTTTTCTTTTCGCTTATCACAATGTACTCTTCCAGGGGTACATGTGGTCTTACTAGTCAATTTCTCAAATGTTCACAATTCAAAATCTCTTTTGGTTTGCCTACTTGAGTGGTGTTATTTCTTTATCGTGATATTCCAGGACCAGTCTTGAACAGCAGGCACAGCGTTGATACCCCCGATGAATAAAAACCTATGCGCTCCTAATGAGGGGCCTTCATTCTCCACATCACATTTCATTTCCAATGTTGAGAGGTTGCCCGGATTTGTGATCCATGTCCATCTGCATTCCCATGTGACTCTCGGTTCATGGACTCGTAGAACGCTCCATGCGAGATTTCCCGCAGGCTAAATCGGATCGCCACATTCTACTGCCTTTCATGCCCGGCGCAACGGAATCGTGGGGTAATCACCCTTGGCATCTTGGCCTTGCGTTTATAACTTTCTATCTAAAGTGGCCTTTTCCGGACGCGTGCCACTTTATACTAATTTTACTTTGTAGGTCCTCGCAGATGGCTCGCCGGGTTAGAATAGACGCTGGGCAATGTATTCGGGCCATCCACAACATTAACCACCCGAAACGGGGCCGGCCGGCCCCACAAAGAATCTTTTCGGATATGTTTATAAACTTACCGAGCTCACAGAGTTTCAAGCCAGATCTTCGTGCAACGACTGATTACTCAAGATGATCCTCACACTTTCACAGCTTGCTGTAATCGCGGCCACTCCCCTTCTCGTGTCTGCAGTGCCTTCCGTTGAGGTTCGACAAGCACAGAAGGTCACAGTTGATTTCACGAAGAAATATCAGACCATTGACGGCTTCGGCTTCTCTGGTGCATTCCAGCGTGCAAATCTGGTCGTCAATCTCAAAGAGCCGAAACAAACTGAACTTCTCAACCTTCTCTTCAACACCACTTCCGGAGCTGGGTTCTCTATCGTTCGCAATGGAATTGGGTCGTCTCAAGACAGCAGCAAGGACTATATGAACACTATCCTCCCGAAGTGCCCAGCCACCCCAGACGGAACCCCGGACTACAAGTGGGACGGGAAGGATTCTGGCCAGCTGTGGCTAAGCCAGCAGGCTGTAAAGTACGGGGTGAAGACCTTCTACGGGAATGCATGGTCAGCGCCTGGATGTATGAAGTCAAACAACAATGACGCCAACGGGGGAATGCTGTGCGGTGTATGTTTTCCTCCAACATCATGAGATATTGAAATGAACACTAACGACCATCAGATATCGGGAGCTAGTTGCACAAAAGGCGACTGGAAACAAGCATACGCCAACTACCTCATCAAATGGGCGCAGCTCTACGGCGAGAACGGCGTGAAAATTACTCATCTCGGTTTCCTGAACGAACCCGACTACACCACATCATACGCCTCCATGCAATCGAATGGCAACCAGGCCGCCGAGTTTATCAAAGTGCTCCGCCCGAGCCTCGATAAAGCCAACATGACTGATGTTGGTATCAACTGCTGCGAGGCTACGGGATGGTCCGTCGCTAGCCAGCACGCATCTCAGATCGCATCTTCCGGCGCCGAGAACATGGTGTATGCAATCACGTCACACGAATACACATCCCGCATCAGCGGCACGATGCGCACGACGCGCCGCGTGTGGCAGACGGAGTACTCGGACCTCAATGGCGGATGGAGCACGGCATGGTACTCGAACGGCGGCTCTGGCGACGGCTTCACGTGGGCTAACACCGTGTTCAACGGCGTCGTCAACTCCAATCTCTCGGCGTATGTATTTTGGGAAGGCGTCCAGGACCGCGCGACAAACAACAATAACAATGAGAAGTTGATCCTTGTCGACGGTCAGAACTACGTTGTTTCTAAGCGCCTGTGGGCGTTTGCGCAGTTCCGTGTGGTGAGGCCCGGTGCGTTGAGGATCGGTGCGAGTGGTGGGAGCAATTTGAAGAGCAGTGCTTTTGTCAACGTCGATGGTAGTGTTGCTGTTGTTATCATCAACTCGGGAACTGGCACGCAGAGTGTGAGTATCGCACTGAGCGGGTCGACGCTCACGAGTCCGACAGTCAAGGCATGGTATACGGATAATACGCACGATATGACGGCTGTGGACGTTACTGTCGCGGCGGATGGGACGGCTACGGCGAGTGTGACTGGTAGAGGTATGATTAGTTTCTTGTTTACGCCGGGAGCTGCGACTGTGCCGCCGGTTTAGGGGGGTGGGAAGGATAGGGGTTTGAGCTTGAGATGTAAGGATTTCTCGGTAGTAGTAACACATTACTATATTTGATTTGATTTGGTTAGGAGCTTGTGTATGCATTTTAACCTCACCGCTGGCTATACATATCCACCCCGAAATCATTCAAGACATCTCCAAGCGAGGTTTCCACTCTTAAAAATATTCCCAAAATCCTCTCTCCAACTCCACCTACACCCAATGACTACTCATGAAATGCTTCGGGATATCCTTCTCCTTCGTCCGCATCCACTTCTTGCAAATCAGACAGTGCATCCCACTGCTCTGACTCAGCAACGCAATCCACTTCCTCGCAACCTCGGCTCTCTCCGCCTCCCCCATAACCGCCAACACATCCCCCTTCACCACATCCCAATTCCTCACCAACTCCAGCAGCGGCCCCGGCGTATCAAGACCATGGGCCACATCTGTCACGGCGTAGGATTCAAACTCGCAATCCATGATCCTAGCCATGCAATCGAGCAGCGCCTCGCCAAAGGCCGCGCGCTTTTCATCGCCGCGGGTCTCGGTAGGCCACCAGTGCTGCAGGAAGGGGATCTTGAGGCAGATTGGCAGGAACGAGGACGCGGGGACGATGTGGTACATCGCCAGGACTGTGGTGGACGTTGCGAGGGCGATTGTAGGACAGAAGGGCGGGACGCGCAGAGTGTCGCCGCGGCGCTGTACGAGCGCTATGCCGCCCTCCAGCGTGGAGGTTATGGCGAGCAAGCTAGGATCGCTAGTTCTAGCGAAGGCTTTGTAGGCGGCGGCGAGTTTGGAGAGGTTGGTGGAGGTTGGGGGCCAGATTATCGAGACCTGGGTGCCCGTGAGGAGAGTGGTGAGTGTGGTGCCTTCGCTGTAGTGCTGCAGGGGCTGGTACGTGTTGCAGGGGAGGATGGCGCAGGATATCTCTGTGGCGGAGAGGAGGTCCGGCGGGTTTTCTTTGCTGTCGCTGCAGAGGGCTTCGAGGGTTGGGGATGGTAGGCTTGGGATCATGCCGGGGGCCGTGTATGTCGGGTTTGGGATGTTGGTTATGAGATTGAGGGCGGCTTCTTTGAGGCCCTCCTTCTTCACGGTTTTCCGACGAAGTCCTCCTCGGCCCTCTTCGTGGATTGGCGGATGCGGCATGTATACCGGTGTTTCGTCGCCGTCTGCTTTCCCCTGTGCTAGCTCTTTCAGCAGCATGTCTCGTAGTTCTTTGGCTGAGGGTATGCCCTTGGTCGCGAATGGAGATGTTATCCTCCCGATTTGTGGGAAGTCATCAGAGGAGGGGCCGAACAGGCGGAGGAAGGCAGGTTTCTGGGTGCGGGCTGTAGCGAGGGTGCCAGAGTCGAGGAGGGTGATGAATGTCGATGCATCTGGGGATTTGGAGCTGGAGACCGCGCTACGGATGATAGCCATGGAGCCGCCGGCTCGGTGGTGGTTTTTGGGCATGGTGGCTGGGAATGTTTGCAGGTTTGGCGGACGGGAGGCGCTTTTGTGGGTGTGCATTTCATAGGCGTATTTTTATGAGTGAGGGTATTTTCTTTGGACGCGCTGGAATCTGGCTGGCTGCACTAGTTGGCGGCTATAAGGTTGGAGATTTGCGAGGCTGTACTACATTAGATAGAGGGTAGCAGTGAAAGAAAGATTTGCGGATGGTAACACGCTCTATAGCATTCTAGAATTAGAGCCGGTGGAATAAAGCATACAAAACTAATTGAATCATATGTACGTCATTTAGTTAGGAATTTGGTGTACTGTTGTTGATAACAAGAAACGCGGTCACGAGACATGTGACATGGTATTCACAGCTTCGTCGCGCTAGGCAGTAATCTCGCTTAATTTGCTCACCACATCATCGCAACTTAACGAGATAAATACAAGTACAACGCCGAAACACACCCCACCACTGCCACCTCCACCGTCTACCATAGTGTCGCCGTCGACCAAGACGCACTTCACCTCCGCAAGAATGAATCCCAATCCACTCCCAGTAACTCCCTATCACGCAGCCCGCCACCGTGGCAATACGCTACTCTACTTACCGCGCGAGATCCGTGATGAGATCTACGACATCACGTTGGCCGCTGATCCGAGTCCGCCGGTCAGGTTCGACGACGGAAACCCAGACATGGATATTCCGCTCTTGCAGACTTGCAGACAGATTGCCCACGAGGCGGAGCCGTACTTCATCAAGAACATCAAGTTTGTGATTGAAGATTTGGAAGAGTTGCGACAGGTGCAGAAGTGGCTATGGTCTCGGATTTCTTGCGATGGATTTAAGACGGTGCAGACGGTCGTCCTGTCTTCTTTCGAGCTGCTCCGGAAGTACTCTCATGCTCAGTGCTACCTATGGATGCGAAACCAAGTATACGTCGAATTTGAAATGTTCGACCTGGCGCGGGGTTTCCGAATTACTGAATACGAGACTATGCCAGAGGCAATGCAATTCTTGAAGCTCTGCACTGGCATCAAGAATTTGGAACTGGGCATCTGGTTGGACAATTTCGCGACCAGGATGGACAATATCGATAGCGATCGCAGCCTTCTTCTCCCTGCCGCGAAAACCTTATACGACCTCAGAACCCTCTATTCAATGACCAGTCTCGCCAACCTTACTCTTCATCTCGAATGTGGGGTCAGTGACGACAATATGCGACCACCGAGCGTTCTACTTTACGAACTCGACCACTCCAAGATAAATGATGCATGGGGCTTGAAGAGTTGGCTCAAGAAAAGATTTCAGGCAAACGGTGTGGTGATCGACATATCTTGCAATCTTCACGTCAATCGATTGCGTCTGGACAGAGATGCTCCAGATAAGGAGGAAGTCAAGATAGATTCATACATTGAAGAGTACATTGGCGCATCCTCACTGAGTCAACCAAAGGTTAACATATTAACCCAGGTATCTCAAGTTCCTTTTATACACTTCATAGTAGAGCAAATGCTTGGCGAATCGGCAAACAAAGGTACTTTCCCCTTATTCTCAGAGAGTTACTAGATTAAGAGCTCACATCATTCTTAGAACATTGTAGTACCATCAGATACTCCAGGTTGAGGGACAAGGAGTGGCGAGACGTGCAGGTACTTTTGTAGCCTGTTGATCTGTAACCAGGTTATATTTTCGCCATTAGGACAGAAGGCGATTTTTGATCATAGAAGGGGTTCAGAGATCTCAGATTTGACAGAAATGGTAGGCTAAGCCTCGACATCCTGGTTGAGACGGCTGTTTTATCATGTTCGTCTGGGCTCTTCGGCGGTGGCGACAAGCTCATTGCGCTTCAGCCTTGGAGGAGGTCCACAAGTTGATGGAAACGTCGAGACGACATGGCTGAAGAAAAGCGGAGGGATAGAGACTCACAGTAACTCAAAACCAACCATACGAATTATGGCGATAGCGTCACGTAGCCGCCCATGGGGAACGGTCTCAAATGAACGTCATCTCTCCTTGACAAGTGCTCAATTGAACAAAGAAAACTAGCTTCTGTAATCCCATACACCTTTTGCAATCTCGATTATGTTACTTTCCACACTCTCTCACTTCTTATTGCCATTGATCGCACTACCTTCACTATCTCAGTCTATTACCGAATCTCGCTCTATCTCACTATAATGTTTAAATGGTTTATATGACGTATATAAGCTCTCCGTCAACAGCCTACTCTCACTACACTCTTCCTTGAATTCTTCTTTAAACACTTCTCGACTCCCATCTTAGTCACGACTCCTTGTCTCAATCTTCGTCAACTTCAAGATGTACGACTCTAGGAGCGGTCCTGCTCCCGATCAGGTCGGATCACAGCTCTTCGACCAAGCCTACTTCCCATTCAATCAGCAGGAGGGAGCTGCCGAAGCGGAGTTCAACTTCTTAGGCTAGTCCACTATTGTCATTGTGACATGGAGAGCAAAATCTAAATTTGGGCGCAGCTTTTCCGCCACTCGAGATGCCAGCTTTCAAAGACACCGAGATGCTAATCTTCCCGCCGGCTGAGATGCCAGGTTTCCCGTCCGTTGATTCGTTGACTTTCCCTTCCTCGCCAGTAGAGATACCGGCTTTCCTCGTAAGCGAAATGCCAGATGTGCCTTACCCACCGAGTCCCCCGGCCTCAGCAGGATCCAGATCCAAGAGCAAGCGTATAATCACCTATCTTGAAGCTGCCAACAGCGGCAATGTCATGCTCTGCCTCCCTCGCGGTATCCGCAGTCGCATTTACGCCCTTCTTCTCGCCGACTACCCTGAGCTTCGTAATATTGAGGTCCCCGAAACGCGAGACTTTGCAAAGACATTCCCAGAGTTCTGTCACTCACTCGACATGATCTACTTCGACACGTGCTTGCTCATGATCAAGAGCACTACCTTCACCATCTCCTCTGACAGTGCGATCTTCAACCTCATGGTCTTCCTCGATGAGTTCCCGGGTAACAAGGGCTATGATTCTGTCCAGTCGCTCGAGTTCGCGGGACGTACAGTTTCTGGTACACTGGAAGAGACGGCTTTGAGCTTGTTTGAGAAGGGCAAATTCAATTCCAATGCAACGGAACTACTTCGCCGATGCCCAAATGTCAAGGAAATCTCTCTCGTCATCAGTCTGGATGATCTGCCCTGGACTTTCGATCATGGCGGCCGAACCCTGAACATAGTTGCGCTCACCGACAAGTACGATATCGCGAGTATCACGGCGCTGACAAAGGTCGAAGTTATCACGCTAAGCCTGAAGCCATTCATGGCGCTGGAAAAAATAGTAAGAACTATGGAGGAGGAGAGGAAAACGGCCCAAATGTGGGGATGGATGGGCCCAGGCTTGGATGGCTTCTGGGGACTGAAGGCTTGGTTCGAGGAGCAAGGTTTGGATCAGATGAGGCTCATTGACGTGCGGTGCCCCAGCTTGGATCAACTCGTCTAAGACATGATATGTCACTTCATGTGTCTCTATCACGGTTTCTGACTTGGCGTTGTCACACCTTTGAGTGAGATGGAACACTTGGTCGACTTCTACGGAGTGCGATTTGAGTTGAATCTTTGGGCATAACATTCGAGTCGGAGTTTACGAGAATTATGCAGGGCCTCGATTTATATTTCAAAAATTCGATGGGCTGGACACTTTCGACGAGGAACCACGCGGCACCTATTTTTCTTTGGAAAATTCATCACCTGCTTTTATCTATCTCAATAAGAACAAAGAAACGGCTCGACAAATAAATACATTTACATATTCTATTTTCCCTAGAATTGCTTTTTGATCGTAATCAAACACAGTTTCAGTCCCTAACGGCTAGTCTTAAAAATCGTTGTCTTGCTTCCCCTAATCTGTCTCACACCGTTTTAGGCAGCAGAACATGGCTATTTAAAGGTTTCCATTGGAATGTAAAAGACGTTCGAAAGAAAAAGAGAGTAGATATCTTAACACTGCAGTGTAGTTACAACATAGGGTGAACTCGCAATTTTTACTCCCATTTCTCCAACACAAGGTTCCCTCTTTCACCACCTCCAACGGTGAAGGAGAGTTGACCAAGAAAACAGCAGGTGAGTGAAAGGCCGATGACTAAATCTCTTGGCTATAATAACGTACCTTTTGACAACTCTCTAATTTCTTCCTCAGCTCGCGTTCCTCTTCTCCCCACACCACACCCGCGCCCGAACCGTCGCGGCCGTCAACCACCACATTTCTCAACAACCAAAAACCCTCCGCGCCAAACCATCACCATGCCGTACGTCGTCTACTGCCCCCGCTACCCCAACCCCTTCCTCCTCGAAGACCGCGACGCTAACTACCTGCGGTACTTCGACCTTTGGGGTTGGCGCATCGAAACGCTCGAGGTCGATCCGGCGAAGCCCCTCGTCGTGTCCCCACGTCTGCTGAACCCGTTCAAAGAGCAGGATCTGTACTTCGTGTGGCGCGAGGAAGTCAATAGACGCTCGCGCGAGGAGCAGCGCAAGGTGAAGGAGCTGAGTGCTCTGGTCAAGAAGAATGAGGAGGAGCGAGAGGCAATGGAAGCTGCTGCTGCCGGGGTCGAGCCGAAGAAGAAGAAGAAGAAGGGCTGCTGCAGCAAGATCTTCAAGTGGGGCAAGAAAAAGGATGGCGACGAGGAGCATGAGATGGGCGTCAATCACCTTGCGGATATGCAGCGTCGCTGGTCTTAGACGAAGTCCATGCGAACGATGGTTTGGTCGATGGTGGATATGACCGAATGGGACAACGGACTTGGTCGGATTCGAAAGGATACAGAGAAATGCTCGCTTTGCTCAGGCTCTACGGGTCCAGGACGGAGACATTATGCTCATGGCTCTTGCGAACGCAAGGACGTCAAGAGGACAGTCTAGATGCAGTCTACATACCCTAGTCATAGGAATGTTTACTCTCTACATATGCATCTGCAGAATGTCTCTTCACGTCACAGCGAGCTCAAGTCTTATAAAGAGTGATGAACAAAATTACCCCAGAGTAGAATGTGTACTAACCTCAAAACAGAGCGTGTACTACCTTGACGGAGATTCCCCCGCTACCAAGAGATCAGGTCGTACCTATTTTCGAACGAGATTCTCGCAAAGAAGTCTCAATGCAAGGTTAAACACAAGGTCGCTATAGCTAACTATTAATAGATGTCAACAGATGTCATCCGTTAGGTAGTGAGGAAATCTGCAATTACTCACTCCGTGATTGGCTCCACTTGCGCTTCACCAATCAGATTCACGGCTCAGCTTACAGAGCACAAGTAGTAATGCAGCCAAGGCTCTTTACGACCATAGACCCATAGTCATGTACAAAGCATGCTATCGTTCATATATCTTTGATCTTCTTTGTAATTAGAAAATCTGAAGAATCGAATCCCATTCCATCTGCAACGACCACCATGGCATCCCCTCTCCACGCATTCCAAATGCCCGCCCAAGCCAACGCTGCTCAGACAGCGGGCACAGCGGCCTTATTTGGCGTTCTCTTCCACCTTTCTATCGTGAGAATCGAGTTCGAGTTCTTCATGTATCATTGCATGGCTGCCTCCATTCTCATCTTCCTCGGTTTGACATACACGTTCGTTGAGGCGGGTGGATATAGCCTACTTGAAGCCTTTGCAAAGACATTGCTATTCTCCACGAGTTTCAATGCCGGACTACTCGTCAGCATTGGAACATACCGCTTGTTCTTCCACCGTTGTCGGAAGTTCCCGGGCCCCGTCGGCGCGAAATTAAGTCGATTTTATGTGGCGTATTTGAATGCGAAGAGTTATCAGTTTTATAAGGAGTTGGAGGACATGCACGAGACATATGGAGACTTTGTCCGAACAGGTACCTAACACGTCCAACTTCCTTTCTGAATGTAGATACGGTAGTAGGGATATGCAAGGTGTTAATAAGCAAAAAACCCAGGTCCTCGAGAACTCAGCATCCTCGATAAAGACGCCGTGGCCCTCATCTACGGCTCGAATTCCGAGTGCCGGAAAGCGAGCTGGTACGCCCAAGGCGGAAACGATCCCGATGTCGTAGCAATAAATATGATACGGGATGCGAAGACATATAGGCAGAGACGGAGAGCCTGGGATCGGGGACTTGCGAATAAGGGTACGTGTGCGGGATGCGGATGTTTGATAGAAGTGGGCTGAGAGATTTCTAGCTGTTACGACGTATGAGCCAAGAGTGAAGGCGAAGGCAGATGTGTTTATCGAACAGCTCAGAGCCAATGCGGGGAAGCCGATGGATGTGACGGCTTGGTCGATGTTCTTTGGTTTCGATGGTGGGTAGATTGCTAGAGTCCCTTTAACCATTTCAGTACGATGCTGATCTCCTACTTCCCTTTAGTCATGGGCGACGTCGGCTTCAGCAAAGACTTCAACAACGTCACCAGCGGCATCGAGCACCCGGCGATCCAACAAATCCACAAACACATGTCAATCTTCGGGGTCTTGCAAGCGCTCCCCTGGCTCATGAACATTCTCGCTTCGATACCTGGCGCGGCATCTAGTTTCTACGAGTTCTTTACCTTTTGCGCAGAGCAGATGCGGGAAAAGGAGATTGTGAGTGGACCGCAAAGCTTCAAGTTTAGCCTACTCGGAGGAGCTAATTTTGGGTGGACGGTAGGAGTATAGTAGTGAGAAGAACCCCAGAGATGTGGCGGCGTGGCTGATCAAAGCCGTCATCGAGAAAGATGTTTCGGCTTCGCCAACGCCGCAGTCTCTAGCCGATGATTCGAGATCGTTGATTATTGCTGGAAGGTATGTCCAGGTCCCACTTACCCACCACTGCCTACTAATTGCAAGTTACTGACCTATATCCACCAGCGACACCACCGCAAATACCCTAGCAATCATGCTCTTCTACCTCACCAAGAACCCCTCCAAGCTGGAAACACTCCAAAGACTCATCGACGCCGCAGTCCCCGGTGGCCCTTCTACGTGGAATTACGACAGCATCAAGACGGTTACATACATCGACGACATCATCAACGAAGCGCTGCGCTTGAAGCCACCCGTGATCCACGGAGGACCGCGCGAAACGCCAGCCAAAGGCATCCATGTCGGCGACGTCTACATCCCTGGCAACACCACGGTATCGGTGCCGTATCTGCTCATTCAGCGGGATCCAAGATGGTGGAAAGAAGCAGAGGACTTCATTCCTGAGAGGTTTGGAGAGCGGAGAGCGGAGATGGGAACGGACGACGCGCCGTGGTTGCCGTTTACATTAGGTATGTTCGACGTTCTCCATCTCCAACTCCTTGGTTGACACATTGTTCTGCAGGGACACATGCGTGTGCAGGAAAAGGACTCGCGTACATGATCCTACGCACTTCCTTGTCTTTGATTGTTCAGAATTTCGATGTCTCGTTCGCGCCTGGGGAGACGGGCGAGACGTTTGATACGGGCTTCTTGGACACGTTCCTGCTGGCGCTTCCCCCGTTGCATTTACAGTTTAGTCCTAGAGTCAGAGCTTAGGAGGGGGTTCTTCCTTCTTAATATACCGAATATATGAATCTTCTCTCAAATACACATCCGTATTGCGATTCAGATGTGACTTCCTCATTTCAAACTTGTCACTAAAATGTCCTCCGCCACCTTTAGATTTACTATAATGTCTAGGGAATAGGTGTTTAAACCAGCGATTTGGTTACAGACTTTGCCGTTGGTAGCATGAAGACCAGAATTAGTATATCGGTTTCTTGAATTATTGGCAAGTTCAATCATTTGTGCAGCTTACAACAGCGACATCGAGTGTGCACCAGAAGAAATGTTATAAAAACTAAGCAAGGCCGACAGAAGAAGTTAGCGGAGGAATTCAAGATACCGCGAAGGCAGCAGAAAAGAAAGAGGTAAAGAAATATTTGAACGTGGTAGCAAGCCCACGCTAGCCCTAGCCCTAAAAGCGAAGACAAGGCTGATGCTGATGCTGATTTCCTCATGATAATAGCGTCGGGTAGATACGCAAGTTTAATGACGCACGACTTTCAGGCAAGTAAGTATAGAGTAGATCTGTAAAGTTATTAAGCGGCCATGAGGTCCAGTTGAGAGAGCTACATATTCACGTTGTCCAGTCGACTATAATTTGCCTACTGTCGCGCTAGGGTTCCTCTAGAGTAATTTCGGTGGTTAAGATGTAGAGTACAGGTTACTTATCAGAATCTGACGACTGGACTAGAATACTTCCACTTGAGTCGAATTGTGATCATCGTTATCAACAAAAGTACTCGAGTTGGAACAAGGTGCTGTGGTATTGAGTGGCGGTAGAATCGTCAATCCTGATAGAATGCTAATATATTTCATCACTTTATTCAAGCCGAGAGGCTAATAAACCCCGGCCAGCGGGAAAATATTAATTCACCATGAGTCCAGCTGGTATATGTACATGATGCATTACCGTATACTTTTCATCCTCCCCGTTCTCATCCACAATTTCCCCTCTGTTGATTTCAGTTCAACGTGAGTTTTTCATCCAAAGACTCTCTAGATTGTCAAGCTGCCAGTGGCCCTCACCAAACCTAGTACCGACCAGTCTTCTGCCTCTCCATTTCGGATCTAAACTGATTTCCCCCCGGCGCAGGACGGATGCCATCATCACTCACGAGACTGCCTAGGCTGTCACCTCTTGAATGGGCAGGTTGGTACTGCGGCCTGGCGTAGTCCTCCCTGTCCTCCAAGCGAATGGCACCGCCTCCTTTCTTGCCCAAGCCCAGACGCTGTCTCTTGCTCTTGCCGACTCCATAGCCCCTGCGACGACCCATGATGTTCCCGAGACCGATGGTACGGTGCTTGCGCATGCCGAAGTAGAGACCGACAATGACAATCAATAGAAAGCCGAGGGTAACAGGCAGGCCAATCAAGAGACCTTCCTTGTTCGGTACCTTGTTGAAGGGCGGGGCCTTGTAGTGGTTTGGAGGTTCATTCGTAAGAGTAATCACTGGGCCGTCCAACGTGGAGGCTGCCCGTTCGGGCGCGGCTGGCTCATAGTTGAGGAGGTGGAAGGTCAGGTTGTACATGGAGTAGCCTGTGGTCGGATCATTAGCACGGAACAATTGAAAGAGGTGGCTTGGAGAGAAGTCGCTTACCCTGCATCCATTCTTTCTTGGTCTCAACGGCGACAAAGCCCCACGAGTTGTCCGTCTTGCCCGAGGACCAGACCTGTTGAGTTGTGTCGTTGGAGAGCTGGATCTGGACAACGACTGTAGAGTTTGTTGGGAATGAAAGCGGATCCCACGTCGCATAGTATGTCTTGTCGTAGAAGAGTGTGGACTCATTGCTGGGCAAGCAAAAGGGATTCTTGTTCTCGGGGTCTATCGACCTCTGGCAGACGGGAAACGCGGTGCTGGGAGGGATGGCCTCTCCGGTTTTTGAGAAGGTAGCTGTGGTCTTGGTGGCTGCTACGGTCGGCGTAGCCGTTATGGAAGCAGACCCCGAGGACGCGGACTGGGTTGGCTGGGGAGCAAAGACCTCGAATGTGGTCGTTTTGCCGTCACTCATGGTGCCCTCGACCAGGCCAACCGAGGGGACGCTGCGGACGGAGGATGTAGTGGCGTCATCTGGGGCACAATTGGTGAGCGGTGACTTTGGAAGCTATCGACGCAAGCTCACCTTGTCGCTTGGCTGCCAGTGGGCTACCGGACACGCCAAGCAGGGCGTTCGAGGCGGCAAAGAGCGCGGCAAGGCTATCAAAACGCATCGTGGAGATGAGGGAGACGATGATGGGGACGCAGGGGGGTTCGTGCCAGGTTCGACAGCTCTCTGAGGTCCAATTGAAGCAGCAAGAGCACAGAAACGCAAACAATGAACGAAGGACGAAGACGAAGACGAAGAACGACGTTTCGGCGTGAAATTGCCGCAAAAGCAGCCCTTGGCCGGAAAGGGGGCGCGTTCCATGGTGATCCGTGAAAGTTGGTTGCAGGTGGCCCAAGCTCCAGAACTCATCTCGCGGCACAACAAGCGTAAACAGGCCCGGGGCGCCAAGCCAGCAACGGCGCGCCATAACCACTCGCCATCACGTCGCTGCCCCGGCCGTTCTCCTCGTCGTGATTCACGTCGTCGCCGTCCGCTCTCTGCATCTTCGCCTTCATCTTCGCCTTCATCTTCGCCTTCATCGTCTCGCCCGCCGCCGCTTCCCCTTCGCGCACGCATCTTGCCTCGCGCCCTCCAAGGCTCACTACCCCACCCCCGTCGCACGGTCCCCACAATTTCTCGCCCGTTCGCCGGACCCTGCCCAAACCAACTTATCTGCATCAAGCCATCATCATCAAGGCAGCCATTTGCTCTGACCTCCACCACCTCCGCGCTCCCTCACGCACATACATCGCCACCGCCATGCGCTTCTCGTCAACTCTTCTACTCGCGCTCCCCGCGCTTGCTCTGGCCGAGGAACAGGTGCCGCTGTTCGAGAAGGTCAAGGGGTTCCTCAACAAGGCCAAAGACGCCGTTACATCAGCCGTCCCCGCCGTGCCATCGCCGCTCGATGCTGGAGCAGCCAAGGTTGCGTCGAGCGTGCAGCACGAGCTGACGGTGGAGAACTGGAAGGACACCCTGACACTGGACCCCACTGCGAGCGCACCGTCGACGCAGGACTGGCTGGTGTTCATCACGGGCGGCAATACGACGTGCTACGGCTTCTGTGGGAATGCAACCAAGGCCTGGAATGTGCGTTATCAATCTCCTACCTCAGATTATCAGATCTGCAATGCTGACCTCTTCGCAGACATCGCTGCCCCTTCTCTCTGCAAAGCCCAATGCCCCAAAGTTTGCCATTCTCGATTGCGAGACGCAGCCCGTGCTCTGCAACTCGTGGTCCGTTGGCCCTCCGTCGCTCTACTACTTCCAGATCCCGAAGCCGCTGGCTGACCAGTCTGCCCCGGCGCCCACTGTCCGCTACATCACCCTGAACCGCACCTCTACCACCGTGGACACGTTCAAGACGCTTGTGCTCGATAAGGAGTACGAGAAGACGGAGCCATACGAGGGCTTGTGGCACCCATTCAACGGCAAGCTCCAGGAGTTTGGCGTGGCTATCCCGGTCGGCTACGCTATTTGGGGATTCTCAAAGATGCCGTCGTGGTTGCCCATGATTCTTATCTCATTTCTGAGCAGGTCGTTCATGTAGGTCATCCTTGGTACCCCATCGCATGAAAGCATGCTAACAACTCTTAGGAGCCGCCGCACGGCAGCACAGGCACCAGCCCCCGCCCCAGCAGCGCAATAGACAAGTCACTTCCCTCCCAGTGACACCCCTTTCCACCCCTTTCGCCCCTGGCCGTTCATGATTGCAAATGCCTTTGGGCTATTTTCAGGTACTATGATTGGCGTACATTCAAGTTCATAGGGATGGCTTTTTGATTGGATATTTTATTGTAATGTGGGCGTGACCTGTAATGGATGATGGTCATGGTTTTAAGGGATCGGAGCATTGCGGATGATGGAAAATATAGGGAGCACTCTGGCTCTTAGGAATATAGCTAGGAATTTACTATCGCGATCACTGTAGATGCAAACCTACACATGTTCTCTCGACGCTGGCATTGTGGTTGTGTGTCCTTTTGATGACCGTAGGGACTGTGGTCCGTCCAATGACACGCGTGCGCGTCGGTAAAACCTCGGTTGACATCTCAGAAATTCCGCGGTGACTTCGTTTCTTTGCTGCAACATCCCACTGTTATAAGCCACCATACACAATGGTACATATAGTAAAGCGAATGCGCAAGTTGCGCGAGGTACGTTTGATCTTCATTCCCAAAGATAGCCCCAATTGCTCTCACTAATACGTGTTAAAGAAGGTACAACCAATTCCGACTCAAACCGCCGAACTCCCCATTCGTGCCCCAACCAGAGGCTCCGAGCGGACCCAAGATTGTTGATTGGTATTCTAACAAAGGATGGCTAGCTGCTATGGATACGAGTCGGACCCGGCGCGATAATATTTCCCAAGGAGGTGTCGAAGATCAGGATGGAGTTCAGCGCAAACATCGAGGGCGGACATCGGGGAGCCAGGTACGGGGTCTCAATTGCAGGATTCATTTTCTATGCCCTCTTCTCGTCGGGTTCATTTCAAGCACGGCATACCTGTTCCTCATTGGGAGCCCCCATTGCGGGAAACTACGTACACACAGAGGAGAGGGACGAGAAGAGAAGGTCAAGGAAAATGAGGCTGACGATATCTGTTGGACAGGAAATTCTGGCGCGAGATGCTTCCTCGGATAAAATATCGCAACCCTGCACTCCCGATCGAAATCTCACGGCACAAGGACAAACTCGGACCTTCGATCCTTGAAGTCTACACTACTGTGAAAGCAGCAGCGGCAGCAGCAACACCAGCCAGCACCACGCCCACCCCCTCAGCCGAAGCCGGAGCTGGAGCTACACAAGATACTCTATCTGCATCCCCCGAAGCCCCTGCGCACACCATCGACCTCCGCATGGCGCAAGAATCCGAGATCCTAGCGCAGCTAATCGCACGCACAGGCGCCACGGTGCTGAAAGCCACGGCAGAGGAGAAGGAAGAGCTGGCCGAGATAGCCGAGTTCAAAGAGCGGAGCGAGAAAGACAGGGTGGAGGTGAGGGAGAAGCTCGAGGCGAAGAGAAGGGAGGAGGAGATGCTCAGATTGGCGAGGGGGGAGATGGTTGCTGCGACTTAGACTGGGATGTGGGAAAAAAGGGATTCGGGCGGTGTAGCGGTGTAGGATTATCACGGGCTTTCATCGAGGATGGAGGGGACGGAGGAGCGAGTGTGTATCTCACGGCCTATGTACATTTCACTTTGCCCATCGGCATCAAAAGACTTTTCGAACAAACCTCATCAACCCCCTCAAAATTGCCCCCCCCTCTCCTCTCTCCTCTCTCCTCCCTCCTTCCCTCCTTCCCTCCTTCCCTCCTCTCTCCTCCCCTCCCCTCCCGTCCCATCCCGTGCCTCCTCGATCAGTAGCACACAATGTAACATGCACGAGACAAAGGTAACTCTGAACATCCTTTTCCGTCGTATATCTCGCATTCACCCCTGCACAACAGCAGCAGCAACAGCAACAGCAGCAGCAGCATAACTGGGTCCAGGCGAGCAACGCTCCACAGCAGTAGTGGAACCCATTTACTCATGATGAGTTGAAGACGTGGCGCTAATTATCACTGGTCGATTTGGCGTCTGTGCTACCGCCTTTCTCCGAGGAGCAGCGGCAGCGGGTCCCCCCAACTCGTGACGCTGCTGTGGAATTTTTTGGTAGCCTTGGTCCCAGCACACCGAGGGATGAAGAGTTATTGTCTGCTGCACGTTGTGCTTGATCCGTGAGTATGAGAAATCATGGTATTCTTGGGGTATTGTGCCAATTGCTGAAGAATGGCCTCTACGATATTATGTCGCCCCTCCACCAACTTGCAGCTCCCAGCACAAACACGACTACCATGGCATCGCTCACCACTGTGCTGTATATCACACTATATCTGCCGATGACCCTAACATAACCAGCATACGGCTCCGGCAACATCTGGCCAATACTGCTCAAGAACCCACTCCCTTGCAGCTGCCCACGCTCAATGAAATACCGTGATGTTTGAAGCACAACCTCATAGGTCGCGAACATGTAGAAAAAGTGCTGAAATGTCTCAGCAGGTGACGACTCGGTTGTCCAGCTTTGGTCTCCCGGCGAGGCACGCGAGAGCTTTGACCCGGTGAAGGGCGTCTGGAGGACGATGTATATGGCGAGGAAAAGAGAGCATATCGAGTGGACGAGGCGCCAGATCCATGCAGAGGACTGGTCAGGAGAGGGCTCGGTGGCCCCGCCTTGCATTGCTGAGAACATGTTCGCCAGCCCGGGTGGAAGATCCCCAGGCTGGCCCGGCTGGCCTGGCATGCCTCCTGCGTTGCCCATCATTTGCTGTAGTATTGCCATCATAGGGTCCTGGGACGGGTCAGGCTCCGTGCCGGGAGCAGGGAACGGGAGAGGTGCTCCACTTCCGTTGAAGGCGAAGGGCGATGGCAATCGGGGCTGTCCAGACGAGGGAGTGTAGTGGTGTTGAGAGATGTCAATCTCGTCGGGATCAGCGGTGGAGGAAGGAACAGCTGTGGGGTTGGGTCGAACTGTGACTGGTTAGCACGAAGAGTCGATGAACAGGAGCGACGTTGTGCAACCGACCTGGGACGTCCTTTTCGACATCTCGATGGGTCCCTCCTTGCAGTGATGAGATGGCCTTGAGCCTGTCCGCGCCGCCCGCTTGAATTTTCGCAGCCCGCCTTTCCCGTCGCAGACGAGCCTGCTGTTGGGCTGGGGATTCTGCAGGCGCGGCGCCGGTTACAGATGCAGAAGAATCGGCCATGGCGAGGATGGGGTTGGGGTGGTGGGTGGCTGTGGGTCGGTGGAATTGTATGTTGTCCAAACGACGGTCACGATAGAGCGTTGGTGTTGTGTAGACCTCTGACATCAGCACCTTGCGCTATGCGGGCGCTAGTGTTCCGGGGTCCAAGCATCCGACCTCACACTTCAACAGAAACTCCCGAACCGGAGTCCCTGTTCTACATATTCAGGCAACACAAGCACTGCCGCCTCCCTCAAGCGCGTGGTTCCTAATTTCCGCCTCCTCTTTGCTACACTCTAGACAATAGTCCCAGCAGTTCGGCCCCTTGCTCTATGCTTGTAACCAGCTCTCTCGTCTTCTCAACACCATTCCGCCTCGCAGGTTGCCTTAGAAGTTGACTAACTCCTTTCCTCCTCCCACTTCTACATGCAGGTCTGGTTTCCCCCAGCTAGTCGGTCGCGGATATCTACCCTGCTAGCGGCTGCAGTAGGACTGTGGAACTGTGTTCCTGTAGCACGGCCCGGCAACCAGCAACTAGTCGTCGTAGCTTTAATGCGAGCTAGGAATAAGGTTCTCAGTTCTGCATTTTAATGTGAGGCTACACGGTCGATATTGTATGATAGAAGGTTCGAACTTGCAGACTTGGCTCCTGTCCCGAAAGGCTACTGCTTTCACATTGCTCCTGATCACATCTATGTTTGCTATGAAAAGTCAAGTTCATTGTCGCTCATTCCACAGAACACGGGAACACACCGCCTGCTACCCAAATAATCTATTCACTGTGTTCGCATTCTACAGTACCAAGCGTTGACTAGCCGGTCTCCCATCCCATACGTGGCTCATGCCATGCCGTGTAGCGATAGCCAGATGCGAATGAGAGGGAAAACGATAATGATACAGCCCCATTCCCAATGACATTTGCCAGGGTCGCATTCGTGAAGCTCACAGGCTCCACCGGTCCCAAGTACTCGGATGCAGCTGTGCGAGGTAGGAACCATAACCAATCAATCAGAATTTATCCTGCCCCTATAAAACGAAAGAAACTAGGTTCACCGATCACGAATCTCTTACATTCAACTATTTCCTAGTTGTCCGAGCTATGCTTCGTTTCAGCAGGATTACTATCAACCCTCGGGCCAATTCCTTCACGAGGGCAATTCGCACCTCGAGACCGTTTTGTTCTCACGTCCGCCAACTGCACCCGGCGACGACAGGCACGGTAGAGAATTCAGTCTACTTTCCAGTAACGGATACAACGTCCTCAGAGCTGGAATCTCCTTCCAATAGCCGAAGTTCACATCAGAGAACGGAACCCGCATTCAAATGGCAGGAAACTTCCCACGTCAGTCCTGTCGACCCTCAGGTGGCGCCTTTCACACATCATGACATGTACTGGCGCCGAGTTCCCAAATGGAAAGATGTTTCACAGGAACAATTTATATCGTATCAGTGGACAGTACGTCACTTCTTAACCCAATTCATGATTGTGAATCGCTTTCAAATCCATCAACTGACTAGCTAGATGTCGAACACAGTGAATAGCGAGTCATATCTATGCAACTTTTTGAATACAACTCTACCAAACATTCTCACGCCATCTTCCGATCCGCTACTCCGACACATCAAAACGAAGGACCACTTCATCCAAGACGCTATGAATGCCTTCGCAGCAGCTCCAATGGCCATCAGACTGACTCCACACATCTTGAGTGTTGTTGACTGGACCGCTCCCCTCGATGACCCTGTGCGGCGACAGTTCATCCCGTTAGCATCTTCGTTTGTTACAGATCATCCGAAGCTCACGCTGGACTCTCTGCACGAAAAGCAAGATTCACGTACGTTCATCACTAAATTAACACGTGCTTTTTACTAATTTTGAACGCACAGCCGTCCCTGGTCTCGTGCATAGATATCCCGACAAAGCCCTTTTCTTAGGCAAGTAGAGCAAGCTTTTTCCGCAGCTTTCGAGCGGCGACCATCCTTCGTTTTCTACATTACTAACAATGCACAGCAACTTCGATATGTCCTGTGTATTGCCGCTTCTGCACTCGATCCTATGCTGTCGGTGGCAATACCAAGCTCGTTACAAAAACCCCTCAGAAGCCAAGCCGCAGACGCTGGCAGGTCGTCTTCGAGCATATTGAGAAAACGCCAGCTCTCAGTGATATTGTTGTGTCTGGTGGAGACACGTTCTATCTTACACCACAAAATATCATGGAAATTGGTAACCGGTAAGGAAGACAATACAATCAATAAGCACACAATTGTTGATTTCATCGCAGTCTTCTCTCTATTGATCACATCAAACGAATCCGATTTGCATCAAAAGGTTTGGCTGTTGCACCCGGCCGGATTTTAGATCCTAGCGACGACTGGACCAAGGCGCTCGTCAGTCTGTCGAACAAAGCCCGGGGGATGGGTAAACATGTGTGCTTGCACACTCACTTCAATCATCCGAGCGAGATATCTTGGATCACCAAAAAAGCGGCAAGATACCTCTTCGAGAACAACATCATTGTCCGGAATCAATCCGTCTTGTTGAAAGGCGTTAATGACAGTGTCGAAACAATGGGGAAGTTAATCAGAGACCTTGCGGACATGAACATCCAACCTGTAAGTCCTCAAGAGCCATTCATAAATCATGCAGGCCCTTTGCCGTTTGCTACCATTCTCGTTCTATTTCTCAATGAGGCGACCAAACAAGCCCTCACTGACTTTCACCAGTACTACGTCTACCAATGCGACCTTGTCCGCGGAATTGAAGACTTGCGCACACCTCTCAGCACAATTCTAAACCTCGAGCAACATCTCCGCGGCACAATCGCCGGCTTCATGATGCCATCCTTCGTCGTCGACCTCCCGGGCGGAGGCGGGAAACGGCTCGCCGCCTCCTACGACTCCTACGATGCTGCAAGTGGCGTCTCGACGTTCAAGGCACCGGGCCTGCCGGGCGAGAAAGCGCAGAAGGTGTACAAGTACTACGACCCTCGAAAGAGAGACGACGAGACCATCGCGGCGCTTGAGGGCAGCGTCTGACCCACCCCAGACTCTACTGCCATATGTTGCTCTTCCCGCCCTTGATATTGCTCAACCATTATCACGATCAGGGACTGAAGATTCTGCGATGCACATCACTTGGAGGGGACACGTCGCCCATCGGATGGATGACCGATGTTGCAAAGCTGAATAATCGAACCGACAAAACGAAGAAAAGAACCAAAAAAAGGGCCTGGGATATGTCGTCGCTTTCGCGTTTGCCTTGGACTGGGAAATAATAAATGGGCGATCGGCACCGGGAGGGTAAACAAACCCTCTCGTGTCGCTGTTCGCTCTTGTTTCGTTGTCGACTTCCCAATGACTTTGACTTTCCTTATTGCCTTTTGTTATCTGTTTTGTTTTGTTTTGATCTAATCTGATGCGATTTCTTTCCGTTACCAAATTGGGCCTTTCTCCTTGACTAGCAATAAAAACTCTTCGGAGTCGTGATTCCCGCTCTAGCTGCTCGTGAACTGCTTGATCTGAGGCACTGCTGCTGCTGCTACTACTACTACTACTACTACTACTACTACTACTACTACTACTACTACTACTACTACTACTACTACTACTACTACTACTACTACTACTACTACT